>JAJOOF010063302.1:0-47883 GCA_029582545.1 Solanum lignicaule
TAGGGCGAGGGTAGGGTGAAAAAATGAAATTTTGAAGTTGAAAATATTTTTTAAAAACAAACTTAAATTTTTTTTTGGGGTAGGGGTGGCGAGTAGGGGGTGGGTGGGTTTGGGGGGGGATCGAGTGTAGGGGTGAAAAAATAAAATTTTGAAGTTGAAAATATTTTTTAAAAACAAACTCAATTTTTTTTTGGGGGAGGTGGGGTGGCCGGGGAGGGGGTGGGTGATCGAGGATCGGGATGAAAACATAAAAATTTGAAGTTGAAAATATTTTTTAAAAACAAACTTAAATTTTTTTTCTTTTTGAAGGGGTTGGGGGCTGATAGGGTGGCTGATGGGGGGCGAGGGTAGTGGGTGGGGGCTAAAAAAATAAAAAATTGAAATTAAAAATATCTTTTAAAAACAATTTTTAATATTTTTTTAGGAGGGGGTGGGGGTAGGGGTGAGGATGAGGTAAAAAAATTGAATTTAAAAACAAGCTTTAAAATTATTATTTTTTCGGGGGGGGGGGGTTTGAGGGTAGGGATAAAATAAATTGATTTTTTCAACAAAAAAGTAATTGTAATTTGAAGTTGGAAGAGAGTTTTGGAAAATGTTAAGTTTTGAAGGGAAGTCATTTTTCTTAAATTTGAGGAAAATGAGTTGATTTGGAAAACATTTAACCCAACCAAACATGAGAAAATTGGAAAACATTTTCCGGAAAATGTTTTCCTTCATACCAAACACACCCGTAGTCTCTTATTCTTGTTGTCCTCATTTGCTTTGTATTTTTCTATTTTATTGTCATATTATTCTTGCAATTCTGCTTCGGGAACATGTCCCCACTTGTGGGATTACACTGGGTATGTTGTTGTTGTAGTAAGCAATAGGGTACTTACTGTCAAAATGGGGGTGGGGGGGGAGGGGACAAGAATGTATTTGTTAAATTGTGCTAAACAGAAGATGCGATTAATCTAAATGCTGTATTCTGTTTCATTCAAATGGTTCATCAAGCGACAGAAAATACATAATCTTGATTTATCCAGGATGGTTTGGGTGATACAATACGGGTTTCCCTAACTGAAGCTCCAGAAGAGGAGATAGATCCCTGTCGACGATTGGCAAACCTTGGAAAAAGAGCAGCTGCGCTTCAGCAAGGAGTGGTAATCTTTTCATCACATTGCTTATGAGTGTGCTTTAGTACTTTAAGTTTGACAAAGTAGTAAGATTTTTAATTTCTTTATCAGGCCCCCTTTGAAGAAAAGCACAGACGTTATTTTGACTTTCAACGTAGGTCAGGGGAATTGCCAGCTCAAAAGGAGGTCGGTTTTAAAACCTGAGCAGATATGGTATATGAGACTTCATTTTTTGAAGCAAACAAATGTTTGATTTTTCTAACAGGGTGATGAAGTAGACTACAGAGGCGTGTTGCATCGAGATGGTTCTGTTCTCATGTCTGTCTCTTTGAATCAATTAAAGGTCTTATCTGATACTTCTCTAATAATAGTTTGTAATATATGATTCTACTAATCAATTTCTATACATGCTAATTTTCTAGCTCCAATTGTTTCTTCATTTTATCTTCCTTGAAATGTCACATTTTTTTTGGTTTTGCAGACCCCTGAACTTTTGTATAGATCATTGGCAGCAAAGCTTGTTGTTGGCATGCCTTTTAAGGTCTATTCTACGGCTTTCATTGCAATGTGTACTTAACCGATTCTTCTCCTCTTGTTGTGCACCGTCTTTGTGCTAACTTATAATCAGTGTCAATTCAGGATTTGGCAACTGTGGATTCAATCCTGTTGAGGGAACTTCCACCACTAGATGATATAGATTCTGTAAGGACCCTTTTCTTTTCTATGTAGTAATTTAAGTATTCATGTTATTTTCGTTGATGATCCGACTAATGTGTGTTAAAGTTTAGCATTTTTAGTGCACATTATTTTGATATATCCATTTTGTTTACTGTGAGAGTGACTTGATTGTCAATTTTGAACAGCGTCTAGCTCTCAAGAGGTTGGTCGACATAAGCATGGGAGTCATTGCTCCTCTCTCAGAGCAATTGACAAAGCCATTACCCAATGCCATGGTCTTGGTTACTCTGAAGGAGTTGTCTGGTGGTGCTCACAAGCTTCTTCCCGAAGGTGTGATAATTGTATTTTGTTCTGTAAGTTCTTTGAATTGATTATCTTCCAAAGGTTTTACTAATCAGGCTAGACATGGAAACCTACTTGTAGGTACACGATTGGTTGTGTCCGTGCGTGGCGATGAATCACAAGACGAGTTGGAAATCCTGAAGAGCTCTGATGTTACTATGATTCTTCATAATCTGCCATATACAGAGGAAAAAATTGGCAGGGTTCAGGCCGCCAGGAGGTATGTTGCTTCTTGATTAAAAATATTCACATTCTCTTACAGTAAATCAGTTGGCATAACCAAATATTATACGTTCCATTTGTATAAACTTTCTCAAAGGCAGACATTACGACAGAAAACTACTTAGCTGCTGCTTTTTTCCCATTCTCTACTTCTTTTGCCACGGTTAACTTGAGCATATCTGCTTTTGCAGGCTTTTTGAGTATCTTTCTGAGAATTCCTTGAACTTTCCAGTGATTCATCACATACAATTTCCCAGCAACACCCACAGGTATGGCAAGAAAGACGTGAATGACCTACAATCAGACGTCTGGAGTTTTTTTTGTAATTTAGCTTACGACAATTTCAACATGACAGGGATGACTTAGTGATTGGTGCTGGGACAAATGCCGGAGCCCTCTTGGTAGATGGGCTCGGTGATGGTCTTCTCTTGGAAGCTCCAGTCAAGGATTTTGATTTCCTCAGAAATACATCTTTCAATTTGCTTCAAGGTTGCAGAATGCGGAACACAAAAACGGTAATGCTAAGCGAATGGACACAGCAAGAATCTGAATCAATCTATAGTAACAGTACTCATTTCCATTTCTGTGTATCCCTTCCAGGAATATGTATCATGCCCATCCTGTGGCAGAACTTTATTTGATCTTCAAGAGATAAGCGCTCAAATAAGAGAGAAGACATCACACTTGCCTGGTGTTTCAGTAATTACGCGACCCTAATGCTTACTGTTATTGAATAGCTTAATTTTTTTGAGTATATATTCTGACGGTAAATAAAAATGACTCGTGTTATGTTTCTTTTCCTTCTCAGATTGCCATCATGGGTTGCATTGTGAATGGACCTGGGGAGATGGCTGATGCTGACTTTGGATATGTTGGTGGTGCTCCTGGGAAGATTGACCTTTACGTCGGCAAGGTACCAAGCTTTATTTCCCTTATCTCAGTACTGAGCAAGATGGATTTGGCTTGCATCATTCGCTACATAGTTTTTTAGAGAAAAATATCGTTGAAAGTATAATCATTGGAGTCGATCTTCCTCTTTAGCCTTCATATAGATCCGAAAGAGAATAAAAAACTTTTAGATGCATGTATGATATATCTCCCTGCGGCGATGGTTGTTATTATCTCTCATTTGACTAAAAAGAATACCTAAATATCATAGCTAGTAATCCTTCAAGCATACACAATTCACCCAAACATAGCTAAAGAAAATGAAATATTTTGATGTACTTTTTTTTGAAGGAATACTGATTAGTTGTACTCAGATTGCTTGTGATTGAGGAAGTAGTAGTTGCTGCTAGTTTTCAAATTTTGTACTTTTTGTCTACTATGCCTCAATCTCAAACAAGTTGGGGTCATTTATATGAATTCTCACTGACCATGTTTTTCCCCATTTAAGCTCAATTCATGTCACTAATACGTTTCGATTACTGCTGAAATAAATTTCTACCAGACGGTGGTAAAACGCGCTATTGAAATGGAGCATGCAACGGATGCATTGATCCAGCTAATTAAAGATAACGGCCGCTGGGTTGATCCTCCAACCGAGGAGTAAGACTAAATCGCCGAGTTCAGGAGATGGAAATGATGCAGACTATATCAACTGGATAATAATACAACTAGCATAGCAACTCCAGAGAGCTGCTATTTCCAAGAAGCAGAGATATTAGCTTTTTTATATGTTATAGAATTTTATGTATCATGCAAAATGCAGAACATGGTTAATTCATGTATCAATGAATACAAGCTCCTAGTCTCCTTTTTGGGAATCTAATGAAATAGGTTGTGGCAGTTCAATCTATGATTTATCATTCATGATCGTTGATAAGATCCATCCATTTAGCAGATAAAAGAGAAGGGTGATGTTCAAACAAGGAAAGGCTTATGGTTGATACCTAGGCATGTAGAGACGATGAACGTTGCGATGAAGGTCGTAACGTCAGAGGAATGTGGCTGCATGCATGAGAATCGAAATAATCGAATCACAAATTTATGATTAAATAGATGTAGCGAACTACAAAATAATAGGATTACGTACTCAATTTTTATTCAATGATTAAAGAATCAAACAAATATAATGAAATTCTCGAATGCTACATAGATTTGTATATAATATGAGATATATGTGGAAAGATTTGCATATATATGAAGCATGCAACTCAAAGAAAATCTCTCCGGGCAGCGTACCCGAACTGTGCTCGTCGGATATTCTGCCGGCGCTTCTTGTAAACCAATGCTCCGAGACCTACAACACACGCTGCCGCGACTACTCCAAATGCTACACCTGCCTTCTTTCCTCCGTTCATTCCACCGTCCGACGATGACGATTCATCCACCTCCGCCGTAGTACTCTCGTGGCTTATATCACTCGCCACTACATCACTCGGAGCTGGAGAAGGAGAAGGAGATGGAGGCTCTGCTACGGGAGCCGAGGCAGGAGTCAGAGTAGTATTATCTCCGCTTACAGGTGACGGCGCCGGAGCAGAATTAGTAGAGTGATCTGGCGGTGGAGACGCCGGAAGAGAACTCACATTGGCCAAAGGTGACGGCGACGGTGACGGTGACGGAGTTTTAGGAGCTGCAGCGATCGGCGGTAGAGAACCTAGATCTCCACCTGATACCGGCGCCGGACTTGGAGAATTTTCCGGCGAATATGCACAAATACATTGTTGTATAGACAAAATCGCAAGGAAAAACGTGAAACAGAGCATACGAAGCATTGGCGGCGACATTGCCAATAAAACCGTACGTACTTTTTTCCTCCTCCTTTTTTCAGAATTCAAAAGATCTGCAATATGAAAAAAAGTAAACAAACCACGATTAACGATGCATTAACAAAATGCAGATCTGGAGATAAATAGAGTAGTAGTAGTTAGTGTGAAATTGACGTTGTAAGGTTTACGAACTGCGAAGGAGTAAAATGAAGTTAAAGGCGCAGTTGACAAAAGCATGTTACTTACTAATTACTTGATTTCGTGGACTCTGGCTGCGTAGAGAGAGAAAAAAGCGACGGAGAATGAGAGAGTAGCTGTGGAGAGGCGTGAAATGAACGTGAATGAGATTGACGAAGACGGCGGATCCGGAACTGAATACACTAGATTAAGGGGAAAGGTTCTGGACTTTGTTGATTGCGTGAACAAGAGAGAAAGCGGAGGTGACCTTCCTTGGTTTGTTTGTTTGTTGAGAAAGCGGTTGTGCTCAATTACTTGACAATTGAGAAAATAAAAATAGGTAATTTTTGTACGCCGTGCGATATCATATTACAATTTCAAATCGTGGATATACAAATACTTATCAATAATCTAGTACGTATCGCGTTTGGCCATTCAGTGTTAGTACGTATTTGTTTTGGAGTTGGTGATAGATTAATTCAAATTCACGGTGGAAGTCCTACTTTAAGTGTCGCGTAAAATCATTTCACTTTCATATTCAATAATCTATTTAAAAGCTACTCTCATCGAAAAGAATGTATATTTGGTTATAAAAAAAGTATTGCACCTTACACTTGAGTGGCAATGCCACATACACCCATTTGAAGGTCTAATTTCACACCCAAAAATATGAGACATGTCTACTCTACTAACACAGAAAATACCTAAAACATTCCATAGAATGTACTTATCTACTACCTACTACAGCAAGTACGTAATGATATAAAAATTCTTTATACTGAAGATACATATAACTTATCATTCATATAGGACATTAAGCTTTAAACTCAAACAAAAAAAGAAATAACAAAACAAGTTCCGTGGCCATCTTTCTAGCCCAGTCTACCTAGTCCTACTACACAACAAGCTAGGAGAATAACAGAGAAAAAAAAGTAACAGAGCTATGAGTTTTCATAGTTCATCTTTTTCATTGCTAGACTCTACGTTGGCACCTTCTTTGGCTTCTGGACTCTCTGATGTAGTTGTCGATGAAGCAGGTTTTGGAAGCTTGAAAGGAATAGTTGCGTGTTTCTTGATAAACTTGTACAATGCTACCACAGTTCGGTCAGCATCAACTGGGATCTGTAGGATCATACAAAAGGCATTACCACTTGATATTTCTTGTATTTTACATGGAGACGTAAAACAAACAAAATAATCAATCACTTACTGGATCCACGGTCTTGTTCCCTGCTGGGAAGAAGAGGAGTGTGGGAAATCCTTCAGCCTGCAAAAGGAGCAGAAATGACCTTCCATTCAACAATTGCATCCAAATTTACTAAAACTAATAAAAAAACCTAGCTCATGAGGTCGGGATCATTCAAAACCACATAAGGAGAGCAAGTCCCTCATCCCACCACAGATATGGGACTTGACGCCCCCAAAAGTACAGGCCTGCCAACGGGCGCGTGAACAATATAATATCGAGTCCCAACAAAGGATAAAACAAGAATTGGGATGGGTTTACACTGATACCATCATAAGAAATGAAATTTGGGACTAACTCAACCTTAAAAGCTAGCTCAAGAGGTGAAAATTGTCCACCATCTCACCTCCGATGTGGGACTCAACATTTCTTTAATGTCATAGCCACACGTCTCACCAAACATAAATGAACAATGCAAATGAATAAAATAATAGCAACAGAAGCAATCAGGAGAAGCAGCAGTCCATGACCGAACTATGACACTCTTGTGTTCTGATTAAAGACAGAAAGATATCAAATTACCTTTCCCTGAGGGTGCTCATTCGTGGTACCATCCATTTTGGCTATAACAAGAGACTCAATGCCACGTAAGTGCTTTGCAAGCTTGTTATACGTTGGTTCTAGAGATTGGCAATGCCCGCACCATGGTGCGTATATCTAAAAAAACAAATGTAACAGTAGTTACTACAAAAAGAACCCTGAGTTATGAAAAGAAAATCAATCAAGAGAATTCATTGTGAAGCCTTTAGTAGTAGCTTGGGTACCTCCAGAAGCACATCTTTTGATTCGTCCAGAACAATATCATCAAAACTGTTCCCCACTACTATCTTCACGTCTCCCTCATTCTGTAATAATCAACGCATTAGAAAACAGAGAGCTGAATCAGCACAACTACATGAAAAACGATAGGCCAGGAAGGGAAATCACAACTTACATCCTCAGGAATAGGGTCTGATTTATGAAAAGCTTTGAGCTTGTCAACCAGAAAATCCTCTCCAAATGCCTGACAGATAAAACAGACGTGAAAATTCAATTTAGAGCTTCCTGACTGGAACACTTAATAAGAACGTATCCAATAAACACAAGGAGGCATTTCCACCTTAAGCTTCTCAACGGTGATCTCTCCATCAAATATGTATTTCCTGGGATTCTCATTTCCTGTATATCCGATAACCTACAGGAAATAAACAAACAAGACAAATTAAATATTCAGTAACCTTGGTCACAAAAGGTCATATCAAGCCCATTATGATATGTTGATTGTTACCTTTGGAGAATCTCCAGTGGCTCCAAAATAATCTGATACAGGTTTTCCCACTTCTTCATCATCCATGTTGACAAAAACAAAGATAAGCTGTATAGAAAACAGTATGCAAAAAGTCAAGATTAATTGCTTGTTGCTACTGTGTTTTTGATGTAATCAGTTATACTCCAATGACAACATCTCCCTAATTGATGTACTAGACTCAATTTAGGATCAGATAGCTGGATTTGATGATCTTATTGTAAATATGGTTCAGTACTGCCTATGTACTATTGTAGTAATATACAAAGTTACTTGTTTCAAAAAAAAAAAAAAAAAACAAGCCACATTTATCCAGGAAAAGAATACACGGTTCTTGTCATTTGAGTGTATCTTCACTATCCATTTTTACGAAAAGACAGACAGGCTGCATTATCCAGGAAAATAACACAATCTTTTAATTTATAGCATGATCTTTTCCTTCTGGCAAAATTATTTTCCTGCTCTTTTATTTTAATTCCTCATTTGGAGAAGCTGTGTGAAAAAACGAAACAAGTCATCCAGTAAACTAATCTAGAGTACATAGTATTCCAACTTTAAGTTAATTTTTCCAATCGATGTGGAAGTACAAGCATTAGATTTACATTTTTCTTATCGTATGCACATTATAACCACCATGCGCACTCACCTCATTTCACTCCTCCAACCAACAAAAAGAGCTATCAACTTCAGACATGTGTATAAAAGGGTAAATATGTATGTAGCTGATGCGTACTTTCATTGAAGTTGGGTTGTTGATGTCTCAGTCAATTATAGGGATTCACGAAGGACATTCAGATGGGAATTCATTGGCAACACAAAGAGAGAACCTTCTTTATAGTGAAGATGTTCCAAAATCTAAATCTTATACTTTGTTTTAATGTATAAGATAAAAAAAAGTTCCTATGTATGTCTCTCATGGACATAAGTGTTTGGTGTATATCGATTGCACCTCTATTGATTTTCTTAATGTCTACTCTAAAGAGGACAAGAGGCATGATATATGGGTAAGAATGCAGCATCCTTTTTCAGACAAGAAGTTATTATAAGTGATGATTCCACACAATATAGCAGTCAATGAAACCAAAGACCACATTAATATTCTGAAAGATTAAAGCAAAGCTTAATTACCTTTCCCTTGAAAAGTTTTGCAGCTTCTTGAAGTGTTGGGAATACTTTATCTGTATCATTTGTTCTGGCAAAGAGCAAAACCTGAGTAGAAAGCATTAACCATAAACACTTCCATTCAAAAAGTCAGATTTATTATGCAATATCATATATGTATTACCTGCTTCTTTATTGGACTCGAGAAAATTGAAGCTCCACTTTCTCTAGTAAAAACTGTCACTAGAGGAAGCTTGTTGGCAGAAACAAACTTAACTATAGCAGACTTGGTGAATTGACCATCTGGAGGCAAAATCAAAGGAAAAGATAATGAGGCATGTCCTCTCCATCTTAATTTTATTTCTTCTCTTGAACTTCAAAAGATTATAAAGCAATTTAGCAGCTACCCTGGGGTACTAAAAATTACCTATTAAACAGCCTAGATGAATAGTAACCCTAAAATTCATATCTAACCCATTTAAGACCAAAATCGATGGAATTACAAAATGATCTTTGGTGGTTAAAAGCTATGTTGCTTGGACTCTCCAAAAGTGTTGTCACACCATGTCGGATCCTCAAAAAATGCACTACATTTGGAAGATCTGACATGCACCTAGAGGGGTTTTTGAAGAGTCCGACCAACATAGGTTAATGCCCCAAAACTCTAGTAGATATAAACATAAATGTTGATATTGACAAAACACTGAATTCCTTTTGATTTGAGGAAAAAAACTTTGCATACAATACGATTTTATGAACATGAATTGTAGGTATCCAATCTCAATATAATGTAAGAAATTTCATAACCTTCAATGAATTTATTTCATAACCCTCAATGAATTTTAAGCTTTCAATTTGTATCATGTGAAATATATGCAATACACTTATTGAAAAATGAAAACCAGATGAATTTAAAGCGCTTGCTCCGATCAATTTGTCGGTGTGCCCTTAACTAAATGAACAAACATAAACAAATTGTCTATGAACATTAGGGAAGAAATCAATCAAGCGGGAGTTCTCTTTTGTCAGACAAAGTTATCTAGAAGAAAATATACAATTCAGAATTAAATAAAGAAAATAAGAGGAACAGCTTACCATAATGCACCACTTTCTCCTCTTCCTTTTTAAGCAAGACTAAAGCTGGGCGTTTAGCAGTGTCTTCAATATTGAATAGCTTAGCCACGTTAGGATTTGTTGTCTGGTAAAAGTTAAGATCATCCTCAAGTTTTGAAGCAGCAGCAAGTTGCTCAGTTTCAGGACCCTATAATTGTTGGAACACTCACAACATGAGAAAAATGTAGAATTTTTATGAAAATGCAATGTATGAGTCGTATGAAAACTATTTCCCACACTCGAAATGAAGGATAAAAATTATAGCAGAGCACATATATAACAGTAGAAAGAGATAAACGTGAGGTTCCAAGTTAAAATCAATACAAAATAACTAAAGAAATAAGTTGAGTTGCAAGAAAACCATTCGAAAGAAAAAAGGAGACAAGTGATTTTCCAATGAAAGAGGCTGATAGCATAGGTAACGGATTAGCTATTCATTAAATTACTACAACAATGTCCAAAACAAAAAAGTTGTGAGCAGTAGAAAGTTCACTTTATATCATTCACCAACCAACAAAGAAAAAGATTCAAAAGAAAAAGTTATGCTAATGGATAACAGCCAGTACAAGTAACTAATAAGAACAGATATTCATTAGCATGCTAGAGTAAGCAGTACATACCACCAAGGACTCAAGGAACCCTAACACGACTTTGTCTCCAGAGGTTAGTACACGCTCTGCATCCTCTGTTGTTGTTATATTGTAAATGCCAGGTCCAATCTTCTTCTTGATCCAAGTCACAATTGCATCTCTAAAGTTAAGATTTTATTATCTTCAGATCAACATGCAAGTGTATTTGATAATCCACAAGCCAAAAAAAAAAAAAAGTGGGAAGGGGAAAGGGGAATACACCTGTTTCAAACAGCCATTTTCAATAATCCCAACAAACCATTAAAGGGAGCATGACAAACAGACAAAGTCCTCAATGTTGGCCCTTCTGCGGCTCGTTAAATTAAATAGAGTAAGTTATGAGAAGAGTAACAAGAAAGCAGGAAAATTTCCATCCTTATGATTTGTAACATTTTCTCCATTTGACATAATTAAACTAAAGAACCCCTTTTTGCAAGCTAGCTGCTGCTTCTTTTCACCCTCGTGAAAATAAAGGTTACCATGATTTGCAACATTTTGACATAATGATATTAAAGATCCCATATTTGCAAGCTGGCTACACTTTTCACCCTTACACGAAAACAAACATCACAAGATATGAAGGAAAATTGACCCTGTATCAGTACGACAGTGCCACCATAACACATCGTAACGTAAATTCAATTAGAAGCTAACACAATTTATCACCCCCTACATCAAGGCAAGAAACATACTAGTAGATCAGAAGCTCATAATTTGCTATAAGCCTCCATGTAAAAAAATGTGCATTTTAAAACTAGCTAAAAGTCCCATTTTTGCAGGCTAGCTGCTGCTTATTTTCACCCTTAAGAAATCAAAAGTAACCATGATCTGCAACATTTTCTCCATTTGACATAATGAAACTAAAAGATTCCATTTTTGCAAGCTGGCTACCCTTTTCACCCTCACACAGAAACAAACGTCACAAGACACAAAGGAACCTCCACGTCAGTACGACAGTGCCACCATAACACATCTTATATACAAATTCAATTAGAAACTTACACAATTTATCACTCACTACATAAGGCAAGAATCATACTAGTAGAATCAAGAAACTTAAAATTAGCAAAAATCCTAAAGCTTTTCAATGGCTTACCCTCTAAAATTTCCGAGGTACCAAATTTTGAGCTTATTGTCTCTAAATTACTACCACGCTTTCATTAAACACAAGTAACTACAACAAACTAAGAAAGTGAAATCCTGTTAAAAGCACCTCCCCCAGAAATAAACCCTGCAATGCATGAATCCAGAATAGTCGAGCTTAAAAAAAAAAAAAAAACACATAAAGGAAGAAGACTCACTTGGTTCTTTGGCCACTGTAAGTTTTGTGCTCACCATCAATAAAAAAATAAATAGTAGGAAATCCTTGAACCTCATAATTCTCCGCCAGCTCATTCTCCACCGAAGCATCAACTTTAACCAACGGCACATTATCTGCCTTCAGCTCCGTCGCTGCAGCAGCGTACTCCGGTGCAAGTTCCTTACAGTGACCACACCACGGCGCATAAAACTCCACCATCACATACTTATTATCCTCCACAAAGTCACTGAAATTCCTATCCGTCAAAACGACAACGTCTTTATCGTCGAATTTAGCTACTTCCTCTTCTTTCTCATCATCAAACGCCGACGGAACCTCAAAATCGTCGTAATTCTCAAAGTCCCCGTCGTCATCGAAATCATCGTCGTCAGAGAAGGTGTCGGTTGGGAAAGTGTGTTCCGGCGCGTCGTCGTTTACGTCGTCGGTTTCGAGGAAGCTGAGGTCTTCGTCGTCGTCATCAGCGCCGGCGACGGCGAGGGATGGGGTGAGTAAGACGGAGAAGAGGAGAAGAGAAACTAGAGAAAGGAGGAGGATGACTCGACTCGTCATTTTGTGAGTCAGTGACGAGTTGACTGAGATCGATGAGATTTCTATAGTGAGAGATCCGACAGAGACTTGAGCTTTAGACAGTGTGCACACTTCCCGGCGCTCTTCAACGTTTTTGAATTTTACAATTTCACCCCCTACTTTTTGCTTCAAGTTACATTAGCTACACCTCAAGTTCGAATATGAGATTTTTAATTTAGAAAATAATATAAAATATTATCATGTCGAAGATTGAAAATTATAATACTAGTCTAATAAATAAAATGATGATTTTATCAGAACAAATTTAATGCTTTAAAAGAAACTATAAATATTCATAAGGATACTTTAGAAACTAAGTAATAATTCTTACTATATATAATAATTTTTAAATATAAGGTACAATTTAAATAACAACGACTAAATATATTGTTCAATGAATACTTTTTGAGTCATTTGCACTTTTTCTCTTAGTTTGTGTTTGTCTTTAATTTTATTTTTTTTATAATAATCGTAAAAGATTAGCGTAACCATCAAAGAACATGAAATAAACTGTAAAGCTTTAACAAGAAATTGAAAAGAAGAGAAGCTCCATTGATTTGAGCCCAAAGGCTAAGTAATACATCAGTAGGATCATCTATTTATAGTTCACCATCACACACTCTATAACTGATCTAGTAACTAACTTTCTGATTGTTAGTTATAACAGAATTATCTAAAATGACACTACTGCCCTTAACTACTTTTAACTATCTAACTCTCCTACACTCCACTACAACTGATTATATCTCATTACTCCCCTTCAAGCCGGGAGGGGCAAAAATATCTAGTACTCCAAGCTTGGACAGCAAATATTCATGTTGTAGTTTACACAGCCCTTTTGTTAGAACATCTGCAGGTTGTTCTTGTGTAGGAATATAGTTGATTAGGATCATGCCTTGTTGTAGTCTTTCCCTTATGAAGTGGCAGTCAATTTCTATATGTTTAGTCCTCTCATGATACACTGGATTTGCAGCAATCTGTATAGCAGCCTTGCTATCACTATATATTTGTACTGGCAGTTGAACTTCAGCTCCTACCTCCTTTAACATTCCAAGTAACCATACTAATTCTGAGACAGTAGAGGCTAGGCTTCTGTATTCAGCTTCAGCTGAACTCTTAGACACTGTGGTCTGCTTTTTTGCTTTCCATGACACAAGAGATTCACCTATCTTAACTGCATACCCTGTAACAGATCTTCTAGTAAGAGGACAAGAGGCCCAATCAGCATCACAAAATGCAGTAATCAGATTATTAGATGAACTCCCAAATAACAAGCCTTGTCCAGGGTGTCCTTTTAGATATCTGACTACTCTCAATGCAGCATCCATATGTGACTTCTTTGGCTGCTGTAAAAATTGACTCAAAGTCTGAGTACTAAACGATATATCAGGCCTTGTCATGTTTAGATACAGAAGCTTTCCAACTAGCTTCTGATACATTATCTGATCCACTAAAGGATCCTCAGAAATCCTTTTGCTTTCCACCTGCTCATCATATTGTCTTGAAGTAAGTTTCACATTCACATCAATGGGAGTTCCTGCAGGCTTGGCTGCTGACATTCCCATATCTGTTATAAGCTCTAGAATATATTTTCTTTGATGCATTAAGATGCCATCTGCAGATCTAGTGAACTCAATACCTAGGAAGTATTTTAGTTCACCTAGATCCTTCATCTTGAAAGCCTTTTGAAGTGCCTCCTTAGTTTCTACTATTAGTTTCAGACTGCTACCAGTAACCAACATATCATCTACATATACAAGCACAATAACAGTTCCTGCCTCTGACTTGTTAATGAACAATGAGTGATCATATTGACTCTGTTTAAATCTGAGTTCAATGAGAGCTTCAGTTAGTTTGTGATTCCACTGTCTTGGTGCTTGTTTTAAGCCATATAATGACTTTGTCAGTCTACACACTTTCTCCCCTTGACTGACAAAACCCTGAGGAAGCTGCATGTATATTTCATCCTCCAGATCACCTTGAAGAAAAGCATTAAAGACATCCATCTGATGAATATGCCAATGCTTTGAAGCTGCAAGTGACACTATGGCCCTCACTGTTACCATCTTAACAACAGGTGAAAATGTCTCTTTATAATCTATACCTTCTATTTGACTGTAACCCTTAGCAACCAACCTTGCTTTGAACCTTTCAACCTCACCTGTAGACTTATACTTGACTTTATAGATCCATCTGCAACCTATGGGTTTCTTCCCTGGTGGCAAGTCAGTGATTTCCCAAGTTTTATTGCTTTCTAGAGCTTGGATTTCAGCCTGCATGGCCTCTATCCATCTAGGATCTGTAATAGCCTCTGAGTATGTGGTAGGTTCATAAATGGAAGAAGTAGCAGCAATGTAACACTGGTAGGAAGGAGACAAGTGGTCATATCTCAGATAGTTACCCATAGGATATTTCACTCCTTTATGTGATACAAAATCCTTCATCCATAAGGGTGTACCTTTAATCCTTGTGGATCTTCTGTTAGCAGCTGGTATACCAGGATCTGGTTCCTCAAGAATGTGATCATCAGTAGTAGAAACTATGGATTCAGGAATCTCTGAAGAACCAATGTCAATATTATCCCCTGTATGCTGGGATGACTGAGAACTACTGATAGGATCCTGTGCAACTGTATCACTACTGTTTGAGACATGCTCTAAAGTAGTTAACTCTGAACACCACACATCTGAGAGCTGTAGAGTGTCTCTGAATAAGGGCTGCTTATCAGAAACCATCTCTTGTTTAAAAGGAAACATATCTTCTCTAAATATCACATCTCTACTCACAAAAAAAGATTTAGTAGACATATCAAACAGGATGTATCCCTTATGTATTGCTGAATAACCCATATGCACTGCAGGCTTGGATCTAGGCATCATCTTGTCATGTTCAGTGAGATTCTTAGCAAAGCACAAACATCCAATTGTCCTTAAGTGTGACAACAAAGGTCTACTACCATACAACCTTTCATAAGGAGTTTGATAGTTCAAGACACTACTAGGAACCCTGTTAATAAGATAAGCAGCAGCCAGTACACAATGCCCCCAATATTTCACTGGAATATGTGCTTGAAGTCTCAGTGCCCTTGTTACCTCAAGAAGATGTCTGTGTTTTCTCTCAGCTACTCCATTTTGCTGAGGAGTATATGGACAAGTTCTCTGATGGAGCATTCCCAGCTCCTTAAACATATTGTCACATACTGAATTGACAAACTCAGTGCCATTGTCAGTTCTTATGACTTTAACAGATCTGTTAAATTGATTCTTAACATACTGTAAAAACACTTGTATAGACACACACACATCATATTTATGTTTGAGTAGAAACAACCAGGTCATTCTTGAAAAATCATCAACAATAGTAAGAAAATACTTGTTGCCATCAAATGTAGTTGTATGATAGGGACCCCAAAGATCAACATGTATCAAGTCAAAACAAGCATTACTTTTAATACTACTGGAAGGAAAACTAAGTCTAGTCTGTTTAGCATATGGGCAGACTAAACACTTAGACACTTGACACTGACTTTGTTTATTCATATCAAAGATCTTAGCTAGTACTATAGAGGACACATGACCTAATCTTTGATGCCATAGCTCCATATCAGAAGCAACTTGAGTTACAGCTAATGCACTATCTTTTCGACCAACTGCATGTGTCTTTGTATATAAGCACCCTGCCTCTTCACCAACCTCCTTCACCTTCCCACTGTAAAGCTCCTGGAAAATACAGAAGTTAGGGAAGAAGGTGACTGAGCAACCTAGTTCCTGAGTTAATTGGCTTACAGACATCAAGTTATACTTGAATTCTGGGAGGTAGAATACATTTGAAATAACAGTGTTGTCTGATAGAACACATGAGCCAACATGAGTCACCTGAGTGGTATCACCATTAGGCAAATATACAGTCTTAGGGATCTCTAGTTTTGTCACAGAGTCTTTAATGAACATGTCCAAATTAGAGATCATATGATTTGTAGCACCAGTGTCTATAATCCACACACTATCATTTGCAGATACAAAGAAAGTTTTACCTGCAGTGTGAGCAGCAAGTGTGGTTTTGTAGTCAGGCTCTTTCTTCTGCTGATAGCTTTTAAGAATGTGATCATATTGATCCTTGGTGAATGTACAACCTTTAAGCAACTGCTTGACTTCCAACTCAGCCTGACTTGCTTGTTGTTTCTGATGAATTGAACTCTCACCAGGTTCAATATGAAGATGAGCTATATCAAGTTTCTCTACCCAGCCTGGTGCAGGTACATTAGTATTACCTCCATAAGAGAAGTGAGCTTGACCAGAATTTTCAGAAGAAGCACCTTGTATCTTTCTCTTAGACTTGAAATCAGGTGGATAGCCAACTATTCTATAACAAAATTCTTTGCTGTGACCTTTACACTTACAGAAGTCACAAATCAGCAATGAATTCTTCTTGAACCTCTGGTTAACACCTGAAGTCGTGCCAGTTTTAGAATACATGGCCATAGATTCCATACTTACTGAACTCAGCCCCATACTACCGGTGTGAGACACCACTGCCTTTTGACTTTCATCCCCTACTATCATAGCATATGCATGATTAATGGTTGGTAATGGATTCATCATCAGAATTTGGCTTCTCGCTTGATGATAGGATTCATTAAGTCCCATCAAAAACTGATAGAGTTTCTGCCTGCTCATATGAGCTACAAAGCCCTTTGACTTATCACAATTACAGCAGGGAGCAGGAACTAAAGCTTCAAACTCATCCCATAAGGTTTTGAGATTAGTGTAATACACAGACACTGAGGATGTGCCCTGCTGCAGAGATGCAATATCTTTGTGAAGACTATAGGTCCTTGACCCATCTACCCTGTCAAATCTTTCTTTTAAGTCGTTCCAGACTTGTAGAGCACTGGTTGCAAATGCAATACCACTGAGAAGACTCTTTGAAACTGAGTTCATCAACCAGGATAATACGATTGCATTAACTCTTTCCCATTGCCCCCACAAACCTTCAGTATACAGTTCCTTTCTACACGATCCATCAATTAGCCCTATTTTGTTTCTTCCTAACAGAGCAAGAGTCATAGATCTACTCCATAACGTGTAGTTCTCAACTCCCAGTAATTGAAACGAAATCAGACTAACTCCACTTATATCAGTAGGACTAAGAAAAAGAGGGTGATTGTAGTCAATACCTTGACTGATGCTTGAACTCGCATGCACAGGCATAGATCCACCCACATTTTCACCATTGATGTGACCTTGAGACTGATCCTCAGATGATCTATCACTTGGCATTGTAACTGAATCTTCGACAGAATTTTGTTGCGGAAAAACAAAAAACTCAACCCAATTAGCTATGGAATCGTCTAGATCTGCAGCTACTACTTGTGCAAATCAGTAAACACAATCCTTTGCTTCTTCAAACCGAATCGCTTGCCACAGTTAAACACTGTGTACTGCTCTGATACCATGAAATAAACTGTAAAGCTTTAACAAGAAATTGAAAAGAAGAGAAGCTCCATTGATTTGAGCTCAAAGGCTAAGTAATACATCAGTAGGATCATCTATTTATAGTTCACCATCACACACTCCGTAACTGATCTAGTAACTAACTTTCTGATTGTTAGTTATAACAGAATTATCTAAAATGACACTACTGCCCTTAACTACTTTTAACTATCTAACTCTCCTACACTGCACTACAACTGATTATATCTCATTAGGAGTATTGCACCATCTATTACAAAACAGATGACATGATTCAGAAGGACACTGAACTTCAGGCCTGGTGGAAGGAACTCCAAGAAGAGGGACACGGTGACAAGAAAGACGAGCCATTGTGGCCTAAAATGCAGACCCTCAAAGAACTGACCGACTCATGCACCATAATTATCTGGATTGCTTCTGCTCTTCATGCAGCCATCAATTTCGGGCTGTATCCTTATGGTGGCTACCTACCAAACCGCCCCTCAATGAGCCGAAGGCTCATGCCTGAACCAGGCAGTCCCGAGTATGAAGAGCTGAAGACGAACCCTGAAAAAGGATATCTGAGTACAATTACACCACAACTTCAGACTCTCATTGGAATTTCTGCTATAGAGATTTTGTCAACACATTCTTCAGATGAAATCTACCTTGGGCAAAGAGACACTCCTGAATGGACTAATGACAAAGAGCCATTACAAGCTTTAGAAAGATTTGGAAAGAAGCTAACTGAAATTGAAGAAAAAATTATAAAGATGAACAATGACAAGAAATGGAAGAACAGAATGGGGCCTATTAAGATGCCATATACATTGCTTTATCCTATAAGTGAACCAGGACTTACTGGAAAAGGAATACCAAACAGTGTCTCAATATAAAGTTGTTATCTTTACCATCATTTGGGTAAAAGATTCAACTTTATTTGAACTAGACTTCAATAACACTCTTCCTAATTATCTAATTTGGAAGTTAAGACTAAAACAGCAACAGTTGGTAACTAATATTTGAATTATCTAGTTAACTTTGGAAAAATATTTCTTTTCTATTATATTATATATAAATAAAAGTTGGTTCTGTGATTTTGGAGTGATGACATTTTCTCTTCCAAGTCTTAATTTTGTATATTTGACTGACTTATAAGTTGTCAGTTGATTATGTAGATAATGTCAAGCTTAGAACAGAACTGACTGTTTATGAAATGTTTAATTTAATATGAAAGTCTACTTAATTAGTACAGTAATATTCATCTTATAGTCCAACTAACATCTTTAAAATAAGTTAGCCAATTAGGAACTTACAACTCTGGAGCAAATCAAATTTAAGTTTAATTGACTTTCTTGAAAAATGCTAACTACGTTATTTAAAATGCTACAAGAGTGTATCCAATGACATAGGCAGTCATAATTAAAAAACGTTTAAAAAGTTTTGAGTTATAGATATTTGTATGATTATAAAATCATCTTATTAATGAGTATAACGAAAATTTTAAAATTAATTTGTTTCTAACTTATCGTAATTTTCAATTAAACTAAATTATTTCCACTTAAACAAATTTAATTTTGGTCTTGGTGGTTTCTGATTATCCATACTTAATTGATGTGTACTTTTGATCCATGAATTGTGGACTTCACAAAATGAACGAATTATTAAGTACGTCAAACCATTTACTTATCTGGAATCCCAACTTATTTACATTCAAAGCAAGCTTAACTAACTTTTTCTTTAAAAAAGAAACATAAGAAAGAAATTTCAATTAACAAGTCCATCTTGAAAAAAAAAGAGACTTAAAAAACTACTAAAATACATAATAGCGAGTAGATAGAGAGATCAATTCGTTGTCAGTTCACAACGGATCCAAACATGATTTAAAAGCTCTTTCTGTTGCGTTTTATTTGTACAATTGTCTTTCAATACTTTGAAAGCGGCATCTTCCAATGAGTAGTAAGTATAGTCGTTGCAAGTGTTGAAAGTGGGTAAGAAAACTGCACTATCCACATTTACGTTCATGCCACAAACAGCAACAGATGAGGCTTCGCTAGTGAAAAAAAGCCAATTTTCGACTTCTTTTACTAATTTGACTATTAGGTTCCCTCCAAAGTGTAGTTCATAAACATGAACATCATGTTGTGGTGTGACAACCACGGAAAGTAGCACATTTTGATCCTGTTGAACTAAAAACAAACGGTAATCACCAGAAATAGGAGGTGAATATAGTTCAAAAAGTTGATGGATAACCCAGTAAGGGGTTCCGTCTTCAAAGAAGCCAAATACACCAACATCACCGTGTTGGCCTATGACACAAAATTCTTCACCAAAGTAGACCGGACTAGAAGATGCAAATAGGAAAGGCACATCATTGTCCTTTGTGATACTAGTCCATTCATCATTATCCCGGCCTTGTCTCAAATATGAAATCCTAACTTGAAACAAGTTTAAGAAAGCTATACCAAAGATTACCCAGGCAGAAGAATTAGTTGAGAATGACATAGAGTCACAGAAATAGTCGTCTGTTTTTTGTGGGAGATGGATTATTTGCTTCGGCGAAGGCTTAAGTAAGAAAAGAGACTTTCCCCTAGACACAAGAAGCCATCCATCTTTTGCATACCGAATTTCACACCCTACTAAATCGTTGTTGCTCATATAACATTTCAAATTTCTAAAGGGATTATAGAAGGTGCACAAACCATCCTTTTGGTTTAGAGATAGAAGCCACATGGAGTCTTGATCATAATTACAAGGAGCCGCATGATCAACCACTTTCCAACGTAATGGAGGGGCAATGGATCTCCATAATTTACACACCAAGCGGAAATTCATGTATGCTTCTTGAGAAAGTAGATAACGAGAAATTATCCTTTGAAGGTCTAGAGAAAGATGGATGCAAATGTTGCTCTCTACAGGCACTTGCTTACTACCGTACTTGGAAGAGGATGGACGCCTTTTCAACTTGTTGCCTCCAGTACTAGTGTTATGTTGTTGAATTTTGGTCCTTCCTGACCTGAATAAGTCAAAAATAAATCAAATGTTATGAACAAACTCACGAAATTAAACAAGGGAGTAGTATCTAGTTAATTAATTACCTGACGAATAGAGGAACTGAATTGTCAGGATTAAAGACACGAACTTGCTTAGTGGTTGACAAGGTTTGATCGCCAATGTGGAAGGCAAATAAAGTGCGGTTATCATTGCACTGTGTGAAATAGACATGGTTTTTTTCTTGAGTTAGAGATGAACAAGCTGCGGTGGAGAATCGTCCACATAGAAAAATAATAAATCCGTCCAAATTGAATAGTCTGTTGAATTGATTTGTTTTAAAGTTGGCCTCCCAAACCTCAAAGACGGAAGGTGATCCGAATTTTCGTTGAACTAGAAACAATTTGTCTTGCCACGAAACCAAGTTTCTTTGTCGATACATAGCAGTGGCATCTGTTGGTGCCCTGAATGTGACAGGAGAGAGACGAGTAGAAGTAGTTATTTTGGGGATCATTTGTATTATGCCTAGTTTCCCCCCTTTGTCGAACAGAGTGCATATTTTCTCTCCGTTACAGAATGTGACCGCATCAACCAACAGGCTATCATTAAGTGTTGAAACTACTGTTACCTTTACCCACTTTTTATAATAAGGAGCAGCGCAAATTACACAATAAGTCTCTTCCTTAAAGAATAGGGAGACGTTGCATAAGTATTCATCGTCGTCATTGGAAAAATAATATTCATGTGTTGAAGGGGAAACAACACACTTGAGCAGCGTTGTTTTCCAGTCATCATACGAGCAGCGGAAGTGAGGGAGCTTGATTTTAGTTTGGCGTTTCAAGTGCCAAACAAAACAATCTATCCCGTCAATGAAAAAACCCCAATCGTCCCAGCGACCCACGCAATGTATGCCCTCCTTGTTAACATCAACTTGTTCCTTGCAAGTGTTTGATGACAATAGTTTTTTGTCCATCTTCTCTTTCAGGACAGATAACATTGATGAATACTTCATCTCCATGATGATTGATATACTATTTTATTTGACTTCAGAACAGACCCTCTTTATATAATATGACTGACTCAATTCATATACTTGCTACTTGTTTCCTACTACAACTAGTTTTACGGAAACGTAGCCAAAAATAAGTTGCTTCCTAGTACAACTAGTTTTAGGATTCCTATTAGATTTATAATTTTGATTTTTGATCAAAGTAAGCCATTTTAAAAATTAATTCATCAAAATAATACGTTTTTTAATTTTTTTTTTACAAAACTAGTATAAATGTATTTCTTACTAATGTTTTAGGTTATACTTTATTTTTTTAAAAATCCAACCATGTAAAATAAAGAAACCTTATTGATAGTACGTTTTAAGCATAATACATTACTGAAATAATTCGTTACCCAGAAACACGTTTAACAACTAAAATATTTTTCACAATTCGTTTCTTCAAAATCAAATCACAGACCATCAAATCCTATAAATCTAGAATCAAATCGTGCAAATTAGAATCTTGCAAATTTGTCTATAAAACGTTACGGACAATCATGCATAGTCTTTTAGTTTGTTTAGTTGTTTCTTGTTAATGTATCAATTGCTTTTTAATTGTTCAAGGGTTTTAGTTGTGCTAATTTCCTTTCAATTAGCTCTTGTTGTCCAAGATACCAATAATGCATGACGTTTATTTTTGGAAAAACTACAAATATAGCAAACATCAACATATATTTAAGATAAATAGCTATAATTTACTTATTTTATATTATATGGATATAATTAAATATGAAATAGCAAAGTTAATTAATTACACATGAATAATCATTTCTTTTCAATTTTATATGTATATTAGCAAATATTAAACAACAAAGTAATTAATACACGCCTAATCAATTATGTTCTGGTTGACTATTCTTTTGCATGATTGTAGGAGTGATTTTTGTGATTCATCTTCACTAAGTATATTTTAATTACATTTTTTCTTGTTTTTATAAATATTATATTTGTATACATCTGTATGTTTCATCTATTTTGTATTCAAATGTAAATATTTGTATTCATTTGTATTTTGTATTCAAATGTAAATATTTGTATTCATCTTTATTTTGTATTCAAATGTAAATATTTGTATTCATCTTTATTTTGTATTCAAATGTTTATATATATAGATATATATAAAAAACGTATTCATAAATGTATCTGTATTTTGTATTCAAATGTAAATATTTGTATTCATCTTTATTTTGTATTCAAATGTAAATATTTGTATTCATCTTTATTTTGTATTCAAATGTAAATATTTGTATTCATCTGTATTTTGTATTCAAATGTGTATATATGTAAAACGTATTCATAAATGTATTCATCTGTATTTTGTATTCAAATGTGTATATATGTAAAACGTATTCATAAATGTATTCATTTGTATTTATATTCAAATGTAAGTACTAAATACATTATAAATGAAAGAAAATTAATAGTTATATAATTGTGTTTTCTCTATATTTGTATTCAAATATAAGTATCGAATACATTATAAATTAAAGTCGATTGATAGTTCTAAATTTAAATTTATTTGTATTTGTATTCAAATACAATATAAATAAAATCTACTTAACTATTATATTATTGTATTCATGTGTGCTTGTATTCAAGTGCAAGTATAAAATATAACATAACAAAAGACTAGTTGACTGTTACATAGTTGTATTCATATGTATTTGTATTTGTATACTATTTTCATCTACATGTCTTTATATATACAAAAATAATTTTGAGATATATTTTTTCTACATACAAGTGTTCTTGTTTTTCATTTTTTTTGTACAGAGTTTGCATCTTCGGTTTTAATTTTTTGAATTTTCAAAATAAACAATGTTAGACTGTCACTTTAGACTACATATTCAAACTGGCAGATTTTTAGGAGTGATTTTAGTTGTTTAACATATCTAAAAATATCTTATTTAGTGCATTATAATTATAAATGTATTATTGTATAAATAATTTTTTTTAAAAATACAGCTAGATATAGACATAAATTGTAGTCATTTTTGGTAAATAACATACTTATAGCTATTGAACTTCAATAACCCTATAACTATAGTCATTTTTGTAAGTTACTCTTTAAAAATTACGTTAAAAAAAATCTATAGAAGCACAATAAACACCCAATTTCGGTCTTCTACAATATAAATTATTCATTGAGCTTTTTTTAAGTTCAAATAATTTCGAATAATTAGCTTCATTTATAAAACTCAAAATATTTTTTGAGTTATTTTAAATAAATTGTCCTTTTTATAATAAAAAATTAAATTAATATATATATATATATATATATATATATATATGTTTTATATAATTAATACATTTTATGAATATTCAAAAATCATCTCAATTTATTTTAGATTTACTTAAATGTTTGGTTATTTAGTTTAGTTAATTAGTAGTTTATATTTTTTAGTTATTTAATTTATAATTAAGTTAATTATTTTATTTGAATTTTAGCTGATTTGCTAATTAACTCAAATTAGTTAACTCCTTAACTTTGTTTGGCTATAATTATAATCCATATGGCCATTTCCTATTTGCAAGATCTAGCCAATTTTTACTCCAAACGTTTATCAATTTTCATTCAATTTTAAGACCAAATTAAACCCAATTCTATCTACCTTTTCACCCCAGCCCAGCCCAGCCCAGCCCAGCCCAATTCCAATATCTGCCGACCCACCGCAACCCAATTTACAACTCAACAACACAATTACTAGACCCAACCCACCATACAACACCAACAACTCAATCCCTACAACTAAAGACCCAGCCCCTTATCTCTCCATTATTAATTTCGTACTCGAATCTTATAGGTGTTGAAATCGTGCATTTCAATCCTCCTTCACTCGAGATCAAGTGGCTGCCCTTCTCAATTCGTTGAGAATTGGTACTTTTCCAGCTCGCTCAAGCCTTATCTCATAAGATTTTTAGAATTAGGAATTAAAATTCTTTCAATTCCCTCCCCCCCAACCCCACCCCATTTTTCAATTCCAATTTTTTTTCTATATATACTCCCATTCATTCACGGTTTACAGGGTCAGAGAAAGAATATATATCCAAAAATAGCTACATTTGTCGTAATTCCATTAAGCTCCACTTGTGGTGAATAAATCTAAAATATATTATGATTAAGTGCATTAAGACTCATGTTTCCTTGCATCTTCATGTGGGACGGAACCCAAAAAATCCTCTTTTATTGAATCAGCCTCACCACTCATCGAAAGGAAAGGAAACAAAAGAACAAGTCTTGGAAGCAAATATATAAGTCTTGGACGCTAATATACAAGAAAAGCAGGTTGTATACAAATCTATGCATTAATGTAAAAAATGGGATAAAATTGGCCCAATTTTCTGGGCAGCAGCAGTTTAGGCCCAAGAGGCCCAAACTCATTTTCTCACTCTCTTTATTATTGGATTGTAATTATTTATTTTTATTTTGATTAACTCTAACTTTGAATGTTTAGATTAACTTAATTAAATCCCTTAAACACAAATTGTCTTTTGTTATGATGAATTTTTCCATTTAACCTATGTTTGCTACAGCCCTCATATTTCTACATACTCCTAGATTCCTTCCTTCCAATTCTCATTTTCCCTCTTTCACATTAATAGAAATAAATCTCAACTTTTCTCCCATTTTCTCCTGTCTTAAACTTATTCATATAATTTGTACTAATGCGTGCATGAAACAACATAAAGAACTAGTATTCCGGTAGTAACTAATTTTTAAAAGGTTAATTGTAGTAGTTAAGATACATACCCGATATTATTAAGGTCGAACGAGCTGTTGAGTGGAAAATTGACGAGTCCACTAGTGACTGTACGCAGAATCCGAGCATGTCTAGCTCGGTCTCTAGCCACTAATGCATCAATAGTGGTGACATGATTCTCTGGCAGCAATCTCTCCAGCTGGAGTACTCCTGCAATACCTGAAAGCAAATTTTAAAAAATATACATTATAAAAGTTAAAAAAGTACTTATGGCAAGACAAGATATATATATATATAAGGCCTAGAAACCTATTTATCTATTTTGTGGTTTTTTGGCCATTTCTCCTCATTTTAAAAGATAAAATATTACAAAATATTAAAGCATAATGTTGAATTCTCTCCTTATTAAAGAATAAACATAAGTATGTATTAATGTCGCAAGAAAATTCCCGCCAGAAAAAATTATCCCTTCGGCTTCCCCATAATCAACATAATGTTAATTATTAGTATTCACTAGTGTTGCACTTATTTTTTATTCCAGAAAATTCATTTCGATAATCCCCTTTTCCTCCCCAATAATTAGTAGTATTTATTAATAGGTTTTAAATGTTACACCTCTTCACATTCTGGCACTCAATAAAACGATATAAGTTTAGAAACAAAGCTCCAACAACTTCTTCACTATGCTAGGTGAAAAACTCATGATGCTACATTTTATCGGGTAATATTAATTATTATTTTTATTGAATGAATAATGGATAATTGTATTGACAAATTCTTTTATGTGATTCAAAGGAATGTGATTTATACTTATTCATGGTTATAGTAAAAGCTAAACCAGTGAAGTGGCCATGAAAAAGCTTGACAAGATAATTACTTTAAAGTAAAAGTTTCTCCTTAGTTCATACAATATTTCTATATTATATCATTATCTTATAATAACTATATCTTTTCCTTAATTGCTTAGCATCATTTTTGCTATACAAAAGTTTGTTCCATTACTTGTAGAAAGTGAAAAGAAAAATGTGTCATCAATACATGAATGATATCTGACTACAACAACTTTTTTCTCATTTTTTTTTACCATTCTCCTAATCTTCTAAATATGTTTTTATTATTAAAACCAAAAAAATAATCAAAAGTCACTACTTAAAATACTTCTCCTCAATATACGTTACCCATTTTTTTTAATTACTCATTGTTAACTACCACTTACTGTATTTAAGTCTCTTTAATTTGTTAGTATTTATCATTTTAATTTAAAAGTCTAAATTTAACTAAATAATTTGTCAATTAATTAGGGAAAGACAATTACTATGGAAGACAAGGAAAGATGAAAGAGGTTAGATTTCAAATGGGTGATGAAAATATTTATACAAATTTTTCTTTTTGGTTATTTAAAAATAGCGCGCAATCTTTAACTAGCAACAAGAACTAGAGGAACAAGAAAATAATGAAATCGAATAAATAAATAAATAAATATAGGAAGGATTGAAGGAACTAATGGTCCGGGCATAAAAAAAACAAAAAGAGGAAATAGGATAAGCGGGTAAGAAAACGGAGATAAGAAGAAAATGATAAAATATAATCGAGAAAAAATAACCTATTTTTCAAACTAGAACTTATTATTTAAGTATGAACAATTGAGGGGGATATTAGATAATGGAAATAGAAAAAAAAAATTAACAACAAAAAAATTAAGAAATTATATTAAATATACATTTCATTTCAACTTATTTCTATCTTTACTTTTCATTTCATGGTTACTTTATATTATTGGAAAGAAAAAATTTAATGTATATTATTGATTTTGTAAGGATATCATGAAAAAAAATATTTTTATCTCGATTATATTTAAATAATTTTATTCCTAAACAATTTTATAATCGTGTTCACTAGTTATTACTGTATAAGAATTACTATAAATAGACCCCTTATCGTGGGTGCTTCATCAAGACTAACCTATTGATGTAAATTTCTATCTAATAAAGTGATGTGATTGGGCTAATGTGAATCTTTGTAGTTACCATATAATTTGTGTCTTTTGACCAAATTGTCATTTTGCAACCCTTATCTTTCATTAGCTATTTTATTTTTGCCCCTTCATTACTAGAATAAAAATAAAAGTAGACCCCACAACCTTTTTTTTATATTTTACACGTAGATATATACAAACAAGGGAGCCATTTGAACTCTTCATTAATTATTGTAGTTTTAACATTTTCTATTTAATTTTTAAGGGAAAAGAGGTTTGCATCCTCTCAAGTTTCAACTCTCTGCCATTAGTTAAGAAATTATTCTTACCGTCAAACAAATGACGCATATACAGTTTTGTTTTTAGATAAATAATGCATATATAACCTTGCAGTTTAATAAATGAATATATTTATCTTTTTTCATTAACAAATTATATTTAAAAATTTTTTAAACTAATTTCTAATTCCAAAACAATCATGTGGCTTTAACAAGTCACCTAACTCGTTTTTTTTTACCTCTACCTAATCCAACTAAAAAAAAAAACTAGATCCCTAACTTATTCAAATTCGACTCAAATTTAATTTATGATAGAGTAGAAGAGGAATGAAGATTTTTTTTCACTTGGGACGAGTCTACATTAGGTCTGGAGAATGAATATAATAATTTTTAAAATCACGTAATATTTTTTAAATTTAACCCCCCCCCCCACCCCCCCACCTAATCCCTATTTTTAATTTAGCCTCTTTGACATAAATGAAATTGGATAAGAAAAAAATATTTCTAAACGTAGTTTTATTTCTACATTTTTCTAATATTATTTGATTAATCATAATTTGTCACTTCTATTCCATCTATTTTTATTTAGATTTAGAAAGATGTGCTTCATTTCTACAAAGTAATAATATATGTCAAATAAACATTGGTGTATTTTGTTGTCATTTATCTAATCTTCTCTCTTTATTTTTCACTACTCACTTGCAAATCTATTTGAATTTGAAAAACTTCTCATAAAAAATTAATAGATACAAAACCTTTAAAAAAATTGAATTTCTAACTTATCTTTCAGCAAATTATTTTTCTTTCACAATCAAATTACCTCATGAATTTTAAACATATCAATTGAGACACATTCAATTTGGTCGCCACACTTCTTTGATATTTAAACTTGAAATTTTAAAGTTAGATTAATGATAAACAAATTTTCCTATTAACTTTACTTATGAGCAAAATATATTATAAATAACAATTTGTACTATTTTTATTATTAATATATAATATATAATAACAAAAATCATACCTGAAGAATGGTACCCTTCTGATGTCTCGAAGGATTCATTAAGTTTCTACACATATGAGAAAAATAAAATTAATTATTTAATTTAGTTAAGATTAAGAAGCTCATTAATTAATTATATTAATTCATTCTATTTAATTATTAGATGAATTTACTAATTTAATCAATTTGACTAAGTTCTGAATTTCAATTGGGTACGATTTCAATCAATATAGCTAAATCCTCAATTCAAAACCTAAACCCTTTTATTACAAATCTAACCATTCCCTTCAACTCTCTTTCAGCCCAATTTTGGGCCTTTTATAGCCCATTCCATTCAATCATCAGCAGCCCCAACCAACCCAATTCTCAGCAACACCAAAACCCGAGACCCTGCAACGTACAGCGAATGGAGCGGAGCCGGGCGGAAACCTGCATGAACCCACAAAGACTTTACCCCGTCTCGCTCTGCCCGGCTCCTCATAACACATATTTTTATTCTTTGTTCCGCCCCGCTCTACACCGCATGAATCCGTTTCGCTTAAATCCATTCCACATAATTCATAATTTCTTAATTCAAACAAATAGTTATCAATCGTTACAGCTAACATTCAAAGAATAATATAGATTTAAAAGTTAAAGTTACAAAATTTCATTAAATGCTAGTTTCATTAACTGAATTGAGCTAAGAATTGTGTACTAATTTCATTAACTGCTAGTTTCATTACTTTGAACCCATTATTGCTAGTTTCATTAACTGAACTAAGCTTTAATTCCTCTTCCATCTTTGTCTTTCTTTTTATACATAGATTTGATTAATCGTGTATTTATTTAAATATACATATAAGAGCCATTAAATTTTGTTGAATTAGATGAGTGAAATTAAAGAAGGCAAAGAATGAAATCTGAAGTACTTTTATAAGAATATATTAAGAATTTAAATTTGACTAATGTCCAAATAATTAGTACCCAACCTATTTTTTTTTAAAAAATATTTTGTACATTTCCACCCCGTCTCGTTCTTTGTTTATCCTTCCTCAAGCATATTATCAATTTTCTGTCAGTAAACCCTTTGTCTTATTTGAATTAGAATGACTTAATTGTGTGGAAACGTGAATTTGGCAAGTAGTTTAATCCTTTCCATGGTTTAAAATTAGAAGAATTAGAGAATATTTTTCAATTGTCTTACCACATCAGAAGAATCTGAGAACTGGCTGTAGGAAACCAGCAGAAATAGCATCCAGATCATGCACCTTTCCATAACGATCGAACTGCAATTTTTTTATGGATTAAAATGATGGATCAAAATCAGTTTCATCTTAAAATTTATTAAAATAACAATCTTGAAATAATATTGTGAAATTTTATTTAAAAATGTATCCAACGGAACCCTAAAGCACCTGTTTCCTATAAACTTGGCAAAAATACAAAAAATAGAATCACTAGTGGTCCACACCCCAAAGTGGAAAAAAAGGATTTAATATGCTCTTTTTGGTTTTTTTAAAAAGTGAGGTTGAAGGTTAGTTAGAACTAGATGGACAAAGCCCGCCCAATATTTATATTTTCAATCGTAATCAATTTTAAGATATTTTGCATAGTTATATAGTAATGAAGGATTACTGTACAAAATGAAAGGAGGAATGGAAGTGTAAGTTGTAACACATGGAGAAACATAAACGTTAGAATTGCATAGCCTATATATATATCTTAATAAATATGATCGATGATAGCAAATTCTATATGTATATGTAAAATACTTGATGTGTACTTCAGCTTACACCTTAGTAGCACGGATTTTTCAATTAAAATGCCTCACCCAAGTCAGATTTTTCAAAAATACACTACTTTTTACAAATCTAATATGTACCCGCCGTTAGCATTTCCGTTGGCATTTTTAAAGAATCCAAACATAAGCTTACACTAAAAAAATCATGTAGGCATTCTGAATATCAATACAAAACAACAATATATATACACACCATACCAAGCAATTAATGTTTCTTCTTGGAGGAAAGAAATTTATGAAACACTAAGGCAATTAGTCTATGAGAATGACAGTGAGAAAATTCATTAACAATAATTATCTTATGTACTAACATGGATAGAACATATCACTTTCATTATTTGTAGTCATAATCATCAATAATATACATCTTTGATAGTAGAATACTTTTTAACTACAATATGAAAAAGATATGAATATATTACTCATGGCAGATTTTTTCAGTAATGTAGTTTTTGATTTTGCAGGTACAATTACTTTTTCTTCATATGATCAGGAGTTACGCAAAACAAATACTACTTACTACTCATGGAGAAACAACAAATCCCAAGCATGAGAATCAAGAGAAACGTCCACTACAATCAACAAGTCCAAAACGCAGCACTCATCTAATACAAACATATATAGATAATCACATAAAGGATCCATACATGTATTCAATGGTCAAATCCAAACAATTTGGTCAAGAGTACACTTACAAGGAAATTGGTTAATTACCAGCTTGCTATGTTCGTGCTTATGAAATAAAATCTTGACTAGGGGTGGGTCTATGTTTAACAGTGGTATTAGCAGCTCCCGGGGCTCAGCCTGTTGACGGAAATCACTAGTCAAATTGCATAACTAAAGTGACAGATTAACGACCACAAGAAAGATTCGAACCTGTAAATGGATAGTTCCGAGATCTCTCAATGCTAGAAGGCGATTTCATGGCATCTGTGAGAATTTTAGGTGAAATCTTAATCGAGCTTGAAAGAAAGGAGTTTCTAAACTAGAATACTTACAAGTTCAAGTCTTTGAGTTTGTCGATCCAACTATGTTCTAGGTTTCTTTTTCTAGATGACAAACCTCACCAATCATAACAACACAACAAGAGGTCTTTGAAATTCTCACAATAAGATGAAATGTCAAATCCGAATAGTTGTAAAAGTATCTATTAAGATCAACTAATTAATTAATATCATGTGGTTAAAGCTATAGTTATTTCAGGTAAACTAACACAAAGTACATATTAATTTACTTTGTAAATATGGAACGAAAGAGCTGGAATAGCCAACGGATCGGAATGTATATATATATATATATAGTATTTGGGAGACGATGATATTCTTGTTTTCATGAGATGACCATTTTTTAATAAGAATTGTGTTTCTTTTTATTGATATAAAAATATACTCTTTTCTTATAAAGTAAAGATTATTGATACATGCATATTTCTTACGGTTAAATGATTCATTTGTTGTGATCAGGAAGTTGCCATTTCAGAGGCAGGTTAATTAGGGAAATTTCAAGACAGATCTGAGTGAAGAAGCCTCTGGTTTAGTACTATTAATGAAATCTCTACTTCCTTTTATTTCAATTGAAGGTGCTGCTCATGATACTTAAAAAAAAATATACTCCATTCATTTGTTAATTAACAATTTTTCTCTCGTAAATTAACCAGCTATCAATCCTTTAAAAATAAGGATGCTTTATTTGTGTGTAATGATTTGCATTTGCCAAATATTGTATTCATTTTTCCGATTTGATTTTGTACTATATTCAATTTTTTATTTTGAAAAAGTGTAATCCAATTCGAACCAAAATAAATAGCTTAATATGGTGTCTTCTAGGCTTTCACCCACCATTCCTACCGTCACATCCCTTTTTCGACTGCATGAAGGGTTTTTCCAATTTAATTGACCATATTGATTAACGGATTATTATTTTTTCAACAGTCGCTACTTGGAATTGAGTTATGGTGTTCCAAGTCACATTTTCTTTTTAATCCCTAATCAAAAGGAAATGACTCTTTATTTTGGTCTGCGAACTAGAAATTCGGGTAAGAAATTCTATTGACCAAGGGGAAGGTATTAGGCATCCCTCGAGTCTCATGGTTCTAGGATGATCGCTTTTATTGATTTATACTTCTCTTAAGTTATTTATTTGGATATATTATTACAGTGCAACCACATTCTTAATTAAAATAAATATTTATCTATTTCTCAGAATTTTGAATTTTTTTCTGTTCAAAATTCTTTTAATGATTAACCTTTTTCCTCATCAATAATATTTACTACATTTAGGCTTTTCCTTCCAAATGAATTTTTGCAACGTGATGGACAATTAAATTACTGTCCCACGTAGCTTCAGTTACTTTTGAGTTTTGATACTTTTAATCACCAATAATCTGGCATGATTCCTTTACTTATGCATGCTCTATTTTTGTATGTATATATACTCCTTATACCTTTGCTTTTGAGGTCTTGCTGTCTATCCTATAAAAATTAATAGAAGTCCACATTGCAGTCAATCCTTTAAAAAAAATGCTTTATTTGTGTGTAATGAAGTGAAAATGGTTTGCAAATATAAAAAAAATGAGAGGAAAGAAGTACGATTATTGTAATTGGCCTCTAGCTTAAATTTAGTGCCTTCCACTAGGAATGTGTATTCATTTTTCCGATTTAATTTTGTACTATTCGAATTGAATTTTTCAATTTTTGATTATGAAAAAGTGTAATAACCCTATCCGAACCAAAGTAAATAGCTTAGATTTTTTGCACGTCAATTAGAACAAAAAGAATATTTCAGATCGTGTCTTTCCAGAAATAACCTTGAAGGTCAATCACCAGAGGGATAGGGAACAGAAGCACAAACAACTTAATACAGCAAGGAAAATGCAAGCAACTTTACTTTTCTTTATTTTAATTTAGAGTTTGCTTATTTTTGGACAGTTTCACAAACAATGGCTATTAGGGCCTCTTTTTTATTTTATTTTAATTAATAGAATTGCCTTGTGGAACACAATAAAAAAAAACGTTTTCTTCATGTGATAAATATATAGTACAGTATTCATTATGATAACAAGGTTTGAACCTATGCTAATTTTAGAAAAAAGCTTTATATCTGAAAGTGATTTAGTACCTTTATATCCTTTGCAAGTCTACTCACATGCATGCAAACTTTAAAATAATGCCAAAAATACGAGACTCAAAATTTAGGGGTGTCAAAATGTGATCAAATATAGGGAAATCGTTCAAAATTTTATGGATTAAGTTCAATATCAACTCATTCAAATATTGAACCATTTTTAAAAAATCTTCAATTGAGCCCAATTTAATCTTCAGTTTCAACTTGTTTTAAGGTTCTTTATTTGCATTGATGTAATATTGTATGTTCATATATTCAACGTTTAAATTACTATCTATTTTATGGAGTATCTTTTATTATTTATCTATCCATTTGTAACCTTTTTATTTTTGTTTTATTAAGTTAAAATTTAAAACTGCGGTTATAAAAGTTAAATAACAATATGTTAAAATTATTGAGATTAAGCGGGTCAAATTAGATGGGTCATTGACCCAACTCGTTTTTAAACCATATTTGAGTCCAAAGTAAACTTGGACAGATCATACCTCAACCCAATTTTTATTTAATCTATTTTAATATTCTAATTTCAATTCGATCAGCACATATAAGTATATAACACCCCTACTCAAAACATTTGGGACCATCTTGTCCTAGAAGGCCAAAACATCCTTTTTAGATAGATCGACTTGGCAAAAGTACAAAAATATAATACAAATGGGACTTCACCCAAAGTGGAAAAAGGAACGGGAATATTGCATTATTTCATTAATAAATTATATTAAAGGTGAAAATAGTGGATATTTGAAAAGGTAAAGTAAAAAATGATATTTGAATTATTCCATTGATTTTTTATTTACGCGTGTGTCTACTTGTTTAATTTTATACAAGTTTAAGCGTCTTTTTGTGCACATCTAAAGCTGGAGGCCGGCATGGATGATAGTGCAGCCAAGTTAGAGGTCATATTTATGTATTATGTCCTTGTATTTTATCTAAGTTTGATTCATAGTACATAAGACACCAGATTAAACACATTGACTCATAAACGAAAAATTCAACAAAAAGTTTCTTATTTCATTCTAATTCTTATTATTCTTTTTGAGATATGTCGAAAATTATCGAAATAATAATATAATATCTTGAAAAGAAAAGTCATAATACATAATTATGCCCTTTAACTTGGCCTTAGTTCACATTTATGTCCTTCAATTTTGACTATGCACAAGTAGACACTTAAACTTGTATAAAATGGAATAAATAGACACACACATCCTACATGATAATTTGCTACCTAAGTGGAGTCCAATATGCATTATTCCATGTAGGACTCATGTATCTACTAGTTTAATTTTATGCAAATTAAATATCTACTTATGCACAACTAAAGTTGGAGGAAATAAATATGATCAAATGAGACCAAGTTAAAGAACACTAATTTTAATAGTATTCAGTAGCTGCTTTATTATATTTAAGAGGATGCAACATGCACACTAACTTTAGAGAATCTTTTTTTTTTTCAAATTTTGTTCACATCTTAGATCTATAAATTGACTCATCTCGATAAAGGAGCCAAATGAAACCAAAGTTTCATGTTCATAACCCGCAGTGAACATCATTTTTAAAGAGTTCAAACAATATAAATATAAACCTCTTCTTCGAAAAATTAAACTGTATATACAAATTTCAAGATCAAAATTAATATTTTTTAATTCTAACCTTAAATGAGAAGATCTGCCAAATGTATAATTTGTGTTGTATAAAGCGAGACAGATTTGATAGACAAATATAAATGTTTCAACTTGATTCAATTGTGTATGAATTCAAATTTTATGCAGATATACAAACACAATCCATTGATACATATATATAGTAGTTACATATATACATTATTTAACCGATATACATATACAATTCACCTCTCTCCATTTTCTACCCTCTCTCGCTCGCCTCTCTCATCTCTCTCCTAATCTAGCTCACCACTCTAGCCTAACAACAGAGAACATATACATATACAAATGCAATTTTCATAGACATAGGCACCCAATTTATACAAATCAGATGCTCCATAGCAAACATAATTTGACTATGGAACACAAATAACAAAATTGAAAGATGGCTAATATGATTTTTATCTTTGATATTCCTAAAATTTACTCAAAATTAAATCTAACCCTCCAAAAGAATACAAAAATCTGAAGGGCTTTGATATTTGACACTTTAGGCTATTAAGCCTTCTTGATATAGAACCAAATTAGGGTAAAATGTATGAGATAACTAACTATTAATTCAAATTAAATGCTATAGTCTTAGTTTATTTTATTTGTAATCGCAGCAAACATCCCATTTTTTTGCCATCTAATTCGGTATACAATTAGTCATTTTCGGTGTACAATTACCCATTCAGTATAGTACACATGTATAAAATGTATAAAATGCGTTTGTGTTTGTATAAAGTGAGAGAAAAGTGTATATACAAATACAAATACATATATTTTCGTCATATACGTACACTTATAATTATACAAAAACAGATCTTATTATACAAATTATAATGTAAAAATGAATTTATATAAAATTGAACAATTTGTATAAAATTGGATGTATCTAGCGAATTATACAAATCAAAAGCTCTTATAGCAAACATAAAATTTGCTATGAAGCGCAATTATGCAAATTATAGCTATAACATACAAATATGATTTTTATGTTTGCTATATTATGTGAAAATTGCTCACCAAATTAACCCATTGGTCTTTATCCTCCCTTTTAGGCATTAACCTAAAAAAAAAAGGAAAATATCTACACATTTTCCCACTTATAAATATAAAAATGAACGTTGCTTCTTCAAAACCTTCTAACTTTTAAATTACACTTTACAATACCACTTCTTTTAATTCCGTATTCCTCACAACCTCTTCTGCCTATCAACTTTTTCTTCACTTTGTTAATTTCATTGCAAATGTTACTAATTGCATTATTTCATTAATAAATTATATTTAAGGTGAAAATAGTGGGTATTTGAAAAGGTAAAGTAAAAAAAATGATTTCTGAAAATTAAAGTTGTATTTGGCTATAATTACGAATCAAAATTGTTTTTTTTTTTGTTTTTTGTTAATCATTTGAACTTAAAAAGTAAAAACAATTTTTGGATGTTTCTTCGGATTCTAAAAATTCTAAAATTTAATTTTGAGTTGAATTCTAAAATTTTCTAACAACTAAAAAAGAAAAGTAAGATAAATAAATAAAAATGGAAAAATAGTACAAATCACAATAATTAACAACTTAATATATTTAGAAGATACATAAAAAAAATATTGATGGACTCTTGTGCCACATAAATTGGAAGAAAGAAAGTAACACATATTATTTAAAAGGACTAAAAATTACTATAAATCACCGTAATTAATAACTTAAAAAATTTAAAAGACATATAAAAAATTTAGTTCATTCTCGAAATTCTGTCAGTGTCACATAAATTGAGACAAAAGGAGTAACATATCTTATTTGAAAATGACATAAAAAGTATTACAAATCACACTAATTGAGAAACGTAAAATATTTAAAGACATAAAAATTTGATTGACTGTCGAAATTTCATCAATACTACATCAATTGGGACAAAAGGAATAATATTATCTGAAAATTATGTAAAAAGAAACTATAAATCACAATAATTAATAATTATGTACGATATTAATTATTAATTAATATCACAGGCTCTAGTGTCCTCCATGTCAGGTAGAGAATGAAGATCATGATCATATCTTTTTCCAGTGTGCATAAGCTGCAGAAGTGTGGAGAAGTATACTACAGTGGCAAGAAATAAGAAGGAATGGAATGAATTGGACAGATGAAGTACAATGGGCAGTGCAACACATGAAAGGCAAAAGCAGCATGGCTCTAGTGTACAGAATGGCAATGGCAAATACAGTTTATTATATATGGTTGGAGCATAATGCAAGGATATTCAAACAACAACAACAACAACCAACAAGCTACCTGATCAGGCATATCATACAAGAGATTCATGGGAGAGGCAGTAGGTATCCTAGAGTAGCTACTAGATTACGAAAGTTGAATACCTTTCCATAGAATGTGGTAGCATTTATGAGATATTGGTTTAGCATGGGTGGAGCTTATGTCCACAACGGCTAATTTCTTTGTTTTGTAAAGTTTACTTGGTAAATAAATTTTTACTTACCAAAAAAAAAAAATTAATAAATTATGTACGATATTTATAAACTATATAAAAAAAATTGGTTCACAATTTAATTCGTGTGTCACATAAATTGAAACAAAATAAGTAATATATATTGGGTCTGTGCTGGTAATATATGCACCTTATATACACTACATATAAAACATGCATACATCTTCACAAACTCTACATAATAACATGTTAACAAAAAGAAATTAAATAAATAATCCCTCTAGTGTATCATGACTAAGTTTACAGACTATTTTTAAGATAGATTCTGAGAAATGCTTTAATAGATTTCTCTTAAAGTAAATAAATTTCTTATTTAAGATCTCATAGGCTTTGTAGGATAAAATAAAATTTTACACTCGAGAAGGTGTTGTCCCTCGAAATGTTCGCTAACGTGCGGTTGATCAACGATATGACTAAAATATTTGAATTATTTGAAGAAAACTAATCAAGTAAGAAAATTCATTTTTATTTTTCAGGGAAAATAAACTAAAGGGATCTTTTAGGGAAAATAATTCATATTGACAAGATAACTAATAAAATAATTCTTAAAGAAAATAAGTAATAAATAAAATATAAATATTTTTACTTGAGCATAAAAGAAGAAGCGACTTTCTTTTGAGAATTTAATTAAGTAAAAATCAATTCAAACAAAATGTTAGTTAATACAATAAATAAAATATAACTTACATAAATCACATAAATTTGAACTTGGGCTTCTTGCCAAACTCAGCAAAATTTTAGCCTTCGGCCCACCTTCCTAACTCTTAAGAAATTGCCCAAATAATGGACTTTGGCCCAATCTTTTTCCAAAGACCTGCAGTAATGGTAGGCTTTTGGGCCCTTTCTTTCTTGGACCTGCTGGAGTCAAAGTATTCAAGTAAAATTGGGCGCTGACCCAATTTTGTGCCAAAGCAAACTGTGTATACATAGCTGTATACTGATTTATAAGGGCTGTATATAGAGTGTATACATCCTTCTTTTGAACGTCTACGACCTGTATTTTCAGTTTTCGACCTGTGACTTGACTGCTGCATTTTTACCATGTATATCAGCGTATATCACTGTATATTGGTGTATACAAGCTATATTTCAGCCTGCTTTCAACTTTTCGGAACCTGAAAGTTCGATTTTCAGCCCACATTTATCATCTTCAATCTGAATGTCAACTCCAAAGACTTGATAGAAAAATAGAATTGGGCCTCTAAGGCCCAATCAACGAAATACATGGAAAATGAAACTCCAAGGACTCGGGAAAACATGCATGCGATTAGTTCACTGTGCCAATCTATGTAAAGATGACAAAGGAAATCATACAATATTTAAATAACCTTCACTTAAAATTATACTAACTTCCACATGATAAGATAAAACACCAAATGATGATTATAGACAAGTAATTAGACTAACAGTGGTCAAATGGCAAATGGACTAGTGCATAATTATCTAGATGACGATAAATAATGAGGCAGCTATCAATAAAAAATGGAGTAAACTATTGGAGTGACGTTGTTAAAAGTCTAAAATGCAATATGAACCACAATATGAGAATGAGAGAAACTGAGTTCAAGAATCAAGGAGTAGGGCAAAAATTAGTTTAGACTTTAATATTTAAGTAAAATTAAAGTCTTATTGAGACGATTTGTTGGATATTCATAAAATGACATAATTATATACATATTTGTAAATTATATTATCCTTTGACTTTATTAAATTTAATGCTTTGAAAAATATGTTAGATGATATATAATATTTAATAGTAAGGGTAAATAGACGCAAAAATTAAATTATCTTTTGATTTTTCTAAATTAAACAAATATTATTAGACAATTATTTTTAATATAATGGATAACTATTGTTGAACAAGTAATAGTTAGATTGAGACATCCGGATAGAGTGCAAGATGAGTCATCCTTATGGGAACGGTCCCCATTTTCTACATTTTTGGATAGCATATTAAATATTGTCACCTCCAAAAGAATCTTATCCTTACATGTCACCCTTCCCTTTTTCTTCATTAAATAAAATACTCCTATCCGTTAATTATGTAGTATTTTTTTTCTTAAAATATCACATATATCGAATGAAAATAATTAATAACTTATAAAGTCAAATTTTATTAAAAAGTGTAATCATATTCAATAAAATTAATTTAGTGCGTTATATGTGCATCTCATATGTATTATACGTCATACGTGCATCTTTTGTCAATTAACAATTTTATTTTAAAAATCACACATATAATAAAAGTAAATGAATCAGACCCTTTCCACGAGCCAAACCCACAATTTCTGTAGACTTGAGATTTTTCTGAACTATTTCTAGTTTGATGAAGCTAGGCATTTGTTATAGGGTATAACAGAGGCACATATCAACGACAAGAATCACATTTAACTACTACTTATTATCACATTGATAAATATAGCACCGATCGAGTTAATCAGAGAAGAACAAAAATTGTTAGCAAATTGGGTTGGGAGTAGATAGAAATTAACTATTGGAATAAAGGTAAAAGGTTAGAAAGTGAATGCAATTATATAGTATCAAATTGATGGCTAAATCTTACCAAGAATATGAATTGAACGAACAAACAGTGACCAGAATTAATGTTACTCTCTCTCACAAATTAAACATGCGCCGGCCGGCGTTGCTGGGTTTATTGCTGGGGACGAAACTTTTCTTTCCGATTCTTTTTCTCTATTGAATTGTTCTTAAATATAATGGCTTTGGACTCGAGAACTCAAAGGGGAGAAAAACACTCCTTACACTTTGTTTGGATGTAACGTATGTATTTGCCCTGCGGAACACAATTTTTTTTCTTCATATGTATGAGTATGATACAATATTCATTAAGATGACAAAGTTTGAAACCTATGCTAATTTTAGAAAAAGCTTTGTATCTACCTTTACAAGTCTACTCACATGCACGCACACTTTAAAATAATTCCCGCCAAAATTACAACACGGTATCAAAATGAGCCCAAATATAATTAGTAACACGTCCAAAATTTTATGGATTAAGTTCCCTTTTCCCATTTTTAAAGAATCTTCAATTGAGTCCAATTTAATCTTCAGCTTCAACCCCGTTCTTTATTTGCACTAATGTAATATTGTATGTTCATATATTGAAGGTTTAAATTACTATCTATTTATCTATCCATTTGTAGCTTAGTCATGGGTTATATTTTAAGTTAATTATTTAATTTCGTTAAGATTAAGAAACTCATTAATTAATTATATTAATTCATCTTATTTAATTATTAGTCGAATTTACTAATTTAATCAATTTGACTAAGTTCTGAATTTCAATTGGGAACGATTTCAATCATATGGCCAAATCCTCAATTCAAAACCTAGCCCTTTTATTACAAATCTAACCATTCTCTTCAACTCTCTTTTAGGCCAATTTCGGGCCTTTTACAGCCCATTCCATTCAGTCAATCAGCAGCCCCAACTGACCCAATTCTCAACAACACCAAAACCCAAGCCCACCCAACAATACAAAACCCAGCAACGTACAACGATTCAACAATATATATGGATGACAATGGAGCGGAGCCGGGCGGAAACCTGCATGAACCCGCAAAGATTTTACCTTATATACACTACATATAAAACATGCATACATCTTCACAAACTCTACATAAATGGAGGGAGGGGGTCGCGGTGAGAGTGGGGTAAAAAAATAAAAAAAAGTTGAAGTTGAAAAATATTTTTTTAAAATAAGCTTTAAATTTATTTTTTCAACAAAAAAAAATTGAGCGGAAAATGAGTTGATTTGAAAAACATTTTACCCAATTAAACATGAGAAAATTGGAAAACATTTTCCAGAACATATATTTGCCTTCATACTAAACACATCCTAGATTGCTTCCTCTAAATAAGGTGACTGGACAAATCACGTAAAGTAGCAAAATATGAGATTCAACATAAAAGTAAGGTCATTTGGATAAATCAGGTAAGTTCGAAATCCAAGCTAGCTAATCTACGAAACTAAGCTAAAAGGTAAAAATGGAATTCAGGCATAAATTTATAATTTAGTTTATTTATGGGATCCATGATAAATTTAATTTGTCATGACAAATTTATTTCAACTATAAATATAGTTTAATGATTTTTGGAGATAAAGTGTTAAGTAGAGTAATTTTATTGATACAAAAAAAGAAGAAGTCTTGTTTAGATAATTTTTACAGACACTAAAATAAAAAAACTGTGGATTTGTAGGGTTTTACTGTGAAGTTCCTACTAACCTCCACAAATTATATCAGGTCCCTAATTTTTATGCAATTTGCGGAGGTTAATAACCCTAACTCCTTTTTGTCGTACCCACTTGTGACTTTGTCAAAATTAAGTTTTCTTTTTATCTGCTCTCTCACATATAAAAAAATCATGGAACCTAAGAACACAGCTGAAAGGAGCAAGGCGGTTAGACGATGATATAGTCCCACCTGTCTGGACTTTAGGAATGAGCTAGCTTATTCTTTTGTTAATTTTAATTCTCTGTTTAGCTGGGCTCGTTTTGGGTTGGGCTACGCCTGAGCTGTAATCTTTCTGAATTGAGATTAGTAAAAGGGAATCTCTAAATTGGATTAAAAAAAAAAACAATCAAACGTAGTAATGAAGAAGGTGGAAGGATTATTTAGATTCTATATCAATATCTTGTTAATAAAAATAAAACCCTAAAGCTCCTGTTCCCCATAAACTTGGCAAAAGTACAAAAATAGAATCTAATATGCTCTTTTGTTTTTTTTAAAAAAGTGGGGTTGAAGGTTAGTTAGAACTAGTGAAGTTATTGTCTTTCTTTTTAACTAGCATATTTTTTGTTTTTGCAGGAAAACAACTAAGGAGGATAACATAATTATACATCAACTGAATAGTTGTATACCAAAAGAGAATGAATATCTAGCAATTACTTGTATTTGGATCAACGCAATAGAGGTGATTCGATGTGCATCCTATTGAATCGCCAATATTGAGACACCAAATAATGAGGAAAGCGACTGATATGCCCAGATTAACACAACTACAACTATTTAAAATGGAAAAATCAAGATCAGATGCAGACAACAAGAATCAACGTACACTTACGAAAACAACATCTCTGAGATGGCTCACACAAAGAAAAGGAAAAAGGGAAAGAGCATCTCACCTATTAGCAACGGATGATGAGCAACCAAATCTGCAGACCAACAAAATACATGGATCTAACAATATTTATTCATCACAACAACAAGGCATCGTATGAGCAAAGAAAACAATAGGAACCAAGATTATTAGGAAATCTCAAAACGGAACGAACTTTAGAGATTTGTGACCATCAATTTTCTTTTGTTTTACTTTCTCTACTTTTCTTTTTGAACATTTTGCTTTTGTTTTTTAACATTACAATATTATAATAATTTATTTTTTTTAATTTTAAAAAGATATAATAATATGCTCTTTTCTTATAAGGTATTGATACATGCATATTTTATTTTATATTTGATTGTCTAGCCAATGTTCGGTACCCATAATGTTGTCGCTCTACTGTTTGTCGAGGTGAAAGGAGGAAGACCCTAGATTGCTTCCTCTAAATAAGGTGACTGGACAAATCACATAAAGTAACAAAAGATGAGATTCAACATAAAAGTAAATAACCAACTAAGTTTACGGACTACTTTTAGGTAAATTATGAGAAACACTTTGACAGATTTTTCTTAAAGTAAAAAATAATAATTATCTTAATATATGTTAGTTTCAGTTTAGTTAATAATGCAATAAATGTTAACTATTGTGAGAATGCAATAAAAGCTCCTATAATCAATATAAATCACTGGATTATATGGACTATTAATTAAGCTCTGGCAAAAGGAAAAAAGAAAGAAGAATTATATGGAGAGAAACACCAAATCGACAAAAACTAATGTAGTAGTCTCTTCCTATCAGCTTACATTCTAACAGTTACACAATTTCATATACAGTTGACAGATGAATAATTAAAAGCAAAAATGAAATGATCGTTGGGAAGCATGAAGGATCAAATTCATCAGAGGTCAGTTTGTGCATAAAATTAGCTATCAACTATGTGTCACATGTGCATCTTGTGCACTTTCTATGCATTATACGTGTATTTCTTGTTAATTATGATTTATGTAGTATTCTATTTTTTTTAAAAAAATATTACATATATGTTGAATGAAATTAATTGATAGTTTATAAAGTCAAACTTTAGTAAAGAGTGCAAACATATTCAACAAAACTAGTATTGTGTATCACATGTACACCTCATGTGCATTACACGTGCATCTTAAATAATTTTCCATAAATCAGATATTAACTAGGAGACACTAAAAAATAAAAAATAAAAACTGTTGGTTTTACTGTGAAGTTGCAGCTATCAGATTAAGAACAAAGCAAATCAGATATGAGGACAACCCAGCAACAGACATACAAACAAATAGGGGAGGGGAGCAGTAAGGATATCAACATCAAAATATGCCCTCAGAAGGGGTACTACAGTTGCTAGGAAGATTATTTTTGCTAATAAAAAAATTTCATAAAAAAAAAATGATCAGAACAAAAGAGGAAGACAAGGAAGAAGACGTACCGCTCCGTAGCGAATAGTCCAGCTGCGAAACTCGGAGAAATAGAGGAGCAAGATAGAAACACACTCAGAGAAGGAGGCGGCACTTGGGAAGTTGAACTGAAAATGGGAGGGGCAAAAGAGGCGGATGTTGTCAGGAGTTCTTTCCTAATTATAAACAAGGTTTGGTCTAGTTTAGGCTTGAATTTTGTAATATAACTGATTTGGCTTTTGCTAGTTATTAATAAAATGGCCACCAAAAATTTGACCTTAAAAAAAAAAAAAACAACTGTGAAGTTCCTACTAATAACCCTAACTCCTTTTTGCCATACCCACTTGTGACTTGACTTAAACTTAAAATAAAACTGTAGATTCTATATCAACATCTTCTTTTTGTTAATAAAAATAAAACCCTAAAGCTCCTGTTCCCCATAAACTTGGCAAAAGTACAAAAATAGAATCTAATATGCTCTTTTGTTTTTTTAATTAAGGTTAGTTAGAACTAATGAAGTTATTGTGTTTCTTTTATTCATATAATATGCTCTTTTCTTATAAGGTAATATATATTATTGATACATGCATATTTCATTTTATTTTTGGTTGTTCGGTACCCATATTGGAGCCTGATTAAATTTGAATTTACGTCGGGAAGTCCACATTGCTATCAATCCTTTAAAAGAAAATGCTTTATTTGTGTGTAATGAAGTGAAAATGGTTTGCAAATATAAAAAATGAGAGGAAGGAAGTACGATTATTGTAGTTGGCCTCTAGATTAAATTTAGTGCCTTCCACTAGGAATGTGTATTCATTTTTCCGATTTAATTTTGTACTATTCGAATTGAATTTTTCAATTTTTGATTATGAAAAAGTGTAATAATCCTATCCGAATCAAAATAAATAGCTTAAACTTAGTGCCTTCGAGGCTTCCACCCATCATTCCTACGTACTCACTAGCTACTATATTTGTTCTTGCCATTTACTGACTTCTTTCTTCTTCTTCCTTTTTAGTGTACTCAAATTGAATGTGTTTATTTTTTGCGGTGTTTATAACTTACTAGTTTAGTGTACTGTTTTGCACGTCAATTAGAACGAAATAACCTTGAAGGTCAATCACCAGAGGGATAGGGAACACAAGCACAAACAACTTAATACAACAAGGAAAATGCAAGCAACTTTAGTTTTCTTTATTTTAATTAGTGTTTGCTTATTTTTGGACAGTTTCACAAACAATGGCTATAAGGCCTCTTTTTTATTTTATTTTATTATAATTAATAGAATTGCCTTGTGGAACACAATAAAAAAACCTTTTCTTCATGTGATAAATGTATAGTACAGTATTCATTATGATAACAAGGTTTGAAACCTATGCTAAAAAAACTTTATATCTGAAAGTGATTTGGTACCTATAAATCCTTTACAAGTCACATGCATGCAAACTTTAAAATAATACCAAAATTACGAGACTCAAAATTTAGGAGTGTCAAAATGTGACCAAATATAGATAACCCTCCAAAAGAATACAAAAATCTAAAGGGCTTTGATATTTGCCACTTTGGCTATTAAGCCTTCTTGATATAGAACTAAATTAACCGTTTGGGCTTTATACCCCTTTTAGGCATTAACCTTAAAAAAAGGAAAATATCTACACATTTTCCCACTTATAAATATGAATCGAATGAACGCTGCTTCTTCAAAACCTTCTTCTAACTTTTAAATTACACTTTACAATACCACTTCTTTTAATTCTGTATTCCTCACAACCTCATCTGCCTATCAACTTTTTCTTCACTTTGTTAATTTCATTGCAAATGTTACTAATTGCATTATTTCATTAATAAATTATATTAAAGGTGAAAATAGTGGGTATTTGAAAAGGTAAAGTAAAAAATGATATTTGAATATTAAAGTTGTATTTGGCTATAATTACGAATCAAAATTGTTTTTATGTTTTCTGTTAATCATTTGAACTTAAAAAGTAAAAACAATTTTGGATGTTTCTTCGGATTCTGAAAATTCTAAAATTTAATTTTAAGTTGAATTCTAAAATTTTCTAATAACTAAAAAAGAAAAGTAAGACAAATAAATTAAAATGAAAAAATAGTACAAATCACAATAATTAACAACTTAATATATTTACAAGATACATAAAAAAAATTGATGGACTCTTGTGCCACATAAATTGGGACAAAGAAAGTAACACATATTATATAAAAGGACTAAAAATTACTATAAATCACCGTAATTAACAACTTAAAATTTTAAAAGACATATAAAAAATTTAGTTCATTCTCGAAATTCTGTCAGTGTCACATAAATTGAGACAAAAGGAGTAACATATCTTATTTGAAAATGACGTAAAAAGTATTACAAAGCACACTAATTGACAAACGAAAAATATTTAAGGGTAAAAAACTTAAATATACAATTTAAGCACCTAAATAACCTCTATATAACAATAGTTTGACTTTACACCAACATAGCAATATAATCTTTACAAAATAAAAATAAAATTAAAAAAAAGGGTAAAAAAAAAAAGAAGCAACGCATCATTCAATATTAAATAAGATATTAATTCCTTAATTTACTCCAATTCAGTTACCTTCCATAAATATTCATTACTTAATATTTCTCTCTCATATCTCAAAACAACATATTGTAACCAAAAACAAAGTCTTTATCTCCTGTTTAAGGTTGTTTCAATGGTTGAAAGCAAGAACGTGTCTGTTTTAATTCAGCACGACAAATATGAGATATCACCGATATGTATCGTTTTTTTTTAAATTACTTCCGTTTTATTTTTGTAAGATTATATAGTTTGATTTTTAAAAAAAAAAACAAATGTTTCAGTGGCTGAAAAATCTCTTTTTAAGACTTTTTTGTTGTGGTTAATCATGAAAATTTTATTATTTGTAAATTGATCTTGATGAATCATTCATGGCACTAATGTTATTTGTATAATTGTTAAAACGAACATTTTGTATGGTCTGTAGATTATGGTATTATGAATTGTAGGATTGCAAATATAATCAAAACCAAGATTAACACCTAATATAACTCGAATTCTATAAATTTACCTCTGTTTAATGACAATATTAATATGGAAATCTATGTTAAATAGTAATGTACTCACTTTTTAATTAATTTGGTTATCCAAAATAATTTGATAAAATTCTTGGTAAGATCATGGTGTAATATTGTTTTAAAATATGTATTATTTATTATATTAAATTATACACCATAATGTACACCATTCAAGTACACTATAATTAATGCGTAAATTTTAAAAAATAGATATTATATGATGGTATTATGCATTTA
>JAJOOF010063306.1:0-14269 GCA_029582545.1 Solanum lignicaule
GAGTTGAGCATCTTATCCATGAGTATTCCTTGAGTTGAGTAAGTTTGAGAAGAGGTAAGTATGTTTCCTTTTTATCAAGTTTCAAGCTTATGTTTATGGTTTAGAATTCCCCTTACATGCTCGTACATTCCACGTACTGAGCCATTTGGCCTGCATCTTCTCATGATGCAGACACAGGTATTCAGGATCATCAACAGGAGCTTCGTTGATACATCTGAGAGTTCGAGTTAGCTATGGCGAGCCTCCTAGTTTCCGGAAGATTTCATTTACTTTTCAGTTTAGTCAGGATGTCGTGGGTCTTGTCCCGACTTCCATCTTTATCAGTTAAAGGCTTCATAGATAGTCAGTATAGTTGAGCAGTCTGTATCATTTATTTTATTAAATGTTTTAAAGACTTAAGTTGCCTATTTTATGGCGAGTTGAATATTATTTTTATATTCAGAGTATTTCATTTGAGTTAAAGTTTTATATTTCAGTTTTATGGATTTTTATTCATTTTTTAAGCTTTGTATGCTTGAATCAGTTTTCCACTTGTAGTCAGCCAGGATGAGGGTTCGCTTGGGGACATCAATGGTTCTCGAGTGCCAGCCACGTCCAGGGTGTAGGCTCAAGTCGTGACACCCTACCCCATAGAAGTAGAGAGGTTATTTTTGAAAGACTATTGACTTAAGTGTAACAAATCATAATAGTTATGAAAAGAAAATATGATAGTAAAAAAAAACATATCAATTAATTAAAAAAATAGTAGAGAGAATTTAGAAAAAAAATACCAGTAACAACAACTAAATAATATGATAGCTAAAACACAATGGACAATAAATGGTAACATATATCAAAACCAAGAAACTACATGTTTGTAACAATACTACGACAAATACGATGCTACCTCAGTCCCACCAAAAGCGAGACAAAACTCAAATACCTACCAACGTTATATTCTACATCGTGACCTGCATACCATTCTATCTAACATCATATCCTCAATATACTAAAATTGTGCCATATCCCATCTAATCATCTCTCTTCAATACTTCTTCGACCTTCCTCTACCTTTCTTCCTACCCACTGTATCCGACCTCACAGACCTCCTCAATTTTTCAATCTCCTCTTCACATGCCCAAGTCATGTATTAACCTTGACAACAATGTATATATATAATGCAATAACAATAATATATCTTGTGAAATCCAACAACATATATGTGGTGAAAAATCATTTGATGTTGAAGTATTTAAAGGTTTTTTTTTTTTCTGATAATAATTGTTGATATCATCTTCCATGATGTCAAAACAAGAAAAATGTTTTACTTTCACTAGGAAGCTTGACAATCAGCATTTACTTCAGTTGATCAACATATCTCAAGCAACATAAAGGCAATTTTGATCCTAAAATACAAAAAAATGAATAGTAAAGCTTCCAAGGACAGAATCAACAAGCCAAGATATATAAATTTTTAAATTCAAAGCCACTGAAAATAGTTCTCTTCTCATCTCTCTCACTGTTTGATAAGAGCTCCACCTTCCAACCTCCTCTGAAAATGGTAAATATAATATTAGTACTGTCTTCTAAAATTTAGTTTTCAAAATGTTCTCCAAAAGAACTTTTGGTCAATAAATTAAAAAAAACACTTTTGAGCAACAATTAGTGTTTGACCAACTTTTAAAAAGTATTCCAAGCGTATTTTCTTTAAAAATGTCTTAGGGAAGAAATACTTTTCTGGCTTCAAAACAACTTCTGCTACTCCTCAAAAACACTTATGTTCTCCCGAAAGTTTGATTAAACACCTCAGTTTTTTTTTGGAACAAGCAATTTTGAGAAAAATAAACACTATCTACTTCTCAAAAACTTGTCAAAAACATATGATGGATGTAAATAATGACTTACTCATTTTAATTGAAAAATACTGAAGGCCTCCTAATAGCTTCTTTGGAGCTAAGATTCCTGCAAAAAAATTTATAGCTTTAGAAAAATGGTAGATATTTATACATTGCAAGAGTTAATTTACTTTATAAACATAGGATAAATCATTTAAATAGAATATGAGAGATAGATTTATATTACAGATTGTACTGCTTGTCATAACAATCTCTTAAGGGTCGTTTGGTTTGAATACAAGTTATACTGGGATAAGTTATGCTTGAGATTAGTTATGCAGGGATTAGTTATCCTGACATTATTTCTTATTGATTGTTTGGTTTGTTGTACTAAAAATAATAACCATTACATACTTCCTAAAAATAAGTGGTTTGATTACAAAAATACCCTCTTATTTAGCTTTTTGACGTTTTGTATATATTTATTTTGGTAGAGTTTTAGTTAAAATCAAATTTAACTACTCAATCCATCCAACATAGAAAATCCACCGGTAACCATTTTAAAACTAAATCCAACCTATCCACATGGTTCTTCCATTCTTTTCTTCCTTGACCCTCTTCCATCTTTTTACATATGAGAAATCAAGATTGCTTGAAAATAGACATGAAGGCAATTGCACCTTTTGAATATATGGAAGCAGTATTTTTCCAATCAGGTTAAATGCCATACTCATTTTCAGCTTTGGAAAAAAAAAAAGAGACACAAAAATAGATTTTCATAGCCAAAATTCTTCAACCAGGAAGCACCGAAAGAAAGCAAACACTAGAACTATGTTTAAGACGCAGACGATTATAGACATATAGCTACTGTATTTAATGATTCCTTTTGATTTGTGGATGTTGCAATATTGTTACAATATCATTCAAGCAAGTTAAGGAATGTGAAAGAAATTACCAGGTTCCCACTAGAAGTTGGAGGTGAGATGAAATTCACAAAGCAAAATCGCACAAAGTTCGATTCTTCTCTACACAAATGAACTTGAATGAATTCTTGAAATCTGTCTCCTCTTTAATACATGTAGCAATCACTCTCTGCGTGTTGCATATTGAAGAAGTCAAAGAGCTAGAAGGTGGCAAATATTTTAAGGTTCACTATATCAAGGTCTGCCAAAACAACAAACAATTTTGATTGCTTTATCATTTCTCTCCTTCTTAAGTGAAGGCAAAGTACGAAGTGCATCAAATAATAGTTCTCAAATGGCAAGTTATAAAACTGCTCTTTGTAGTATATCAAAACTACAACAACTAGGATTGCAAGATGCAACAATACACTGAAGAGATTCTCCTGCAATCAACAGTGGACATTCAGATAATTTATGAGTATAATATGCAGAAAGGAAAGTGTAATCCATGGTGGAAATTGATTATTTTGCTCTCAAATGTGTAATTTATATATTCTTTACACTGTATAAACAAATTGTACAAGCAAAGAGGATATACCAGCTTTCTGAAAATAGAGCTGAAAATTGATTGAGTCATGAAAATTTTATAAGGAAATGAAAGAATCTACGTGATAAATTAGCAAGGTAGCTTTGATATGTGCATTTCAAAATGTACAACTTTTGAAGATACTCATATACGGAAGATTCATGTTTATGAGCATAAATTGTGTAGTTTTAGTTTTGATGTTTTGAAGGTGTTACGTTGTTTTGCTCTTTTTTGGTTCTTTATTGCTATCCTGTTACTCAGTGACTCAACTCAAATCATTCAACGCTTAAAAATACAATATTGGGCCCGCGATGACACGGACCATACCCATCTAGTGCATAAATAGTACAACAACAACATACTCTGTGAAATCCAAGAACATACATATATATATATATGTGGTAAACAATCATTTGATGATGAAGTATTTAAAGGTTTTTTTTCTGATAATAATTGTTGATATCATCTTCCATGAAGCCAAAACAAGAAATTTTTTTACTTTCACTAGGAAACTTGACAATTAACATTTAATTTAGTTGATCAACATATCTCAAGCAACATAAAGGCAATTTGATCCTAAAATATGAGCAAAAGAATAGTAAAACTTCCAAGGACAGAATCAACAAGCCAAGATATATAAATTTATAATTCAAAGCCACCGAAAATAGATCTCTTCTCATCTCTCTCACTTTTTGATAAGAGATCCACCTTCCAATCTCCTCTGAAAAAGGTAAATATAGTATTAGTACTGTCTTCTAAACCTTAGTTTCCAAAATGTTCTCAAAAAATTTTTTTTGTGAGAAATAATTTGTTTTTGGTCGATAAGTTTAAAAAAAACTTTTGAGCAACAATTAGTGTTTGACCAACTTTTAAGCAGTATCCCAAGCATATTTTTCTTAAAAATGTTTTGGGGAAGAACTACTTTTCTGCCTTCAAAACTACTTTTGCTACTTCTCAAAAACACTTACGTTCTCCCGAATGTTTGTTTAAACACCTCAATTTTTTTTGAATCAAGCAATTTGAGAAAAATAAACACTTTCGACTTCCCAATAACATATCCAAAAACATATGATGGATGTAAATAATGACTTACTCCTTTTAATTGAAAAATATTGAAGCATCCTAATTGATTCTTCGGAGCTAATATTCCTGCGAAAACTTTTATAGGTTAAGAAGAAGGGTAGAGATTTATACATTGCAAGAGTTAATTTACTTTATAAACATCGGAGAAATCATTTAAATAGAGCATGAGAGATAAATTTATATTTCAGATTGTGCTTGTCATAACAATCTCTTAAGAGTCTAGGAAAACAGAATATAAGAAATTATCATCAAATATTTTTTTCGTCATCATCTAACTTCCTTTGGTCATTTTCAACACAATTATCATGCAAAGAAACCGGAGGAACTACTGTGCTATAACACCTCTTCCCAATTGCCGATGCTTGCACGACTGCCTAATCATCTCAGCTACTCTATGTTTCCTCTTTGATCGGCCATTACCAGTCCACGAGGAGCTCATGTCTTTAGTTTGACGCTTAATGTCCCTAGAAACTTTAGCATCATATAAACTTGTGCTAAACGCTCATCAAGTTTAGCACCAGAACTCAATCTTAATCTTAATCATTATGCAAATATATTCAGGTGCTGAAAAACAATATTAATCATCTAGTGTTCAGAGCTCGAAATGTCATCTTAATCATTTAGATTCAGACGACTTAATCTTAATGAAAACAAATGAGGTCTTATAAATCTTCAAACTAGTGAGTAGTGACTACTGACTACTTCATAAGAAAGAATAAGAAAATTCATAATGGGAGAGTTCGAACAACAAAATGTAGTGGCCTTGTGTTCTTCTGATAGCTAATCAACTTAGCAATTGCAAAACTTCAATTTAGATCACTAACAACAAATAAATCAGTGGTATTTCTTCCATTTTTAATAGAGAAAAGGCTTCTGAGAAAGAAAAGAAATATAAAATTACCTCACTTTCCCCAACTTTGACATTCTGTTTGTGTCCAACAACGTCATAGTTTTGCTCCTTTTTAACCACCACCTCCTCTACGACATCATCCTTTGATATGATCTCCATTGTCAGCATCTTTACGGCTATTTTCCTCAGATAATCTTCCTGCAATATTAGATAAATTTAAGTTAGAATGCATACAACATGTCAAGATGACCGGAAAAATGAATGCAAGTTAATACAAGCAAGAATAGCAACGTCAAGTGAATTGCATCATTCAAATAAATATATAATGAGTTAAGACTGCATACATACCTGACTTGTAGCAGCATTATATACCTTTTCCTCAAATTTCACTGCAATTTTCATAAGCTCCGATTCTCCGTCTTGCCCAGAGACAGGAATATGCCTCTTCATTTCCTTCGTTCTATACAACCACAACAACAAAAGATCAAGTTAAAAGTCAATAAAGTGAATCGAGAATCATTCTCGGGTTCAAATTTCAGTAGAGACAAAAAAACACAAAGGTGATTTCTTGACTTGTGTCAGATATCGCATGCAATTAGTCTAGATCTACGAAAAGTGGTCAGGACACCACAATTATCAAAAAAACTGACAAAAGCACAAAAGAATATTAAATTCCAAATCCAAAATGTTTAACAAAAACACAAGAACAATGTGCAAAAAATTTGAAAAGTTTACATCTTGTTGACAATCCTTTCACGAGAACCCGACGGAAGTTGAGTCCGCCAATCACCGGAATCCATAGCTCCGTCGGAGGCACCTCCCGGAGTCTGAGCAGCCGTCAAATCCATCTCAATTTTTGACCTAATAAAATTCCTTTCTTCACAATCCAAAGAAATGGAACAAAACTATGTTACTAAATTTTCAAAGAGAATTTATATACAATTAGAGATAGATTTTTTATATGTGTAGACTGGGCCGAGCCTTTGAGTGTTATTTGTATGAAATATAGCTAAGTTTTCTCTTACAATTTAATCCGTTCAAATTCAATTCAATTCATCCATTTGTCGTCACTAGTTCCGAGATTTTTTCAGAAGAATACAAAGAATAATCTCATATGAAGTTTCTCATGTGCCGCCGAACTTAGAAGATATCCTATAGTGATAGTATTCACTACGAGAGAATATATCTCCATAAAATAAACACTAGGTCTTTCCGAGAAATCTTGTACCACCATTAGTGCTTTATATCTAACGACTTTATTTTTCTCGTTATTGTTTCTTATAAAAATTCATTTGTACCCCCACTGGATTTCACGTTTAGGTGTTAGCGCTACATGTCCAAAAAATTCACGTTTCTCAAAATGAAGTTCATTCTTCTTCGATCGCAACTTTCCATTTTGGTCGGTTACTCTTTTTTCTACATTTATCAATAGACTCTCAGTTCAAAATTCTAGCCTTCTTGCATTACTTCCATAACAATATAATATCCAAAAGAATTGTCAACATCAACGTCATTTTGGTTTCATCTAACTTGTTTATTATCATCTTTTTTAGAAACTTAGAACTTTTCATACAAGGTATTATATCCGTTAAATGTTTTGAGACTTTTTTACACGTGTATCATATAAAAAAACTCTAGTCAATTATTTTACATAAAATAATAAATATTTTAATACAACCAAAAAAAAATGATTTAATGCAATTTGATGGAAAAAAGAAAAAGAAATAATTTTTTAATGTTTATAACAACTTTACAATACATATATTACATATACATAATATGTCGTTATTTGTTGTAATAGATATTTTTTGGTGATTCTCTTTTATGACTATAAAACTATTATTATCAATATTTATTTTCCTCTAGAAAGTATATATTAACATATAATTATCAGCCTAAAATATATATTAGGACAAATACGGCCCAACACTTGGATCTTTTGGCCATGTGCTTTAGTTATTGACATTGAAAAATACAAGTGTTGCTTCCAATTGCACACGCAAGTGTACGCGGTCGCACAAGTAATATAGTGGCTCTTAAAAGAACCGGATTATCGAACCCAAATGACTTGTCAATTAACTATTTACTAAATTATACTAATTCTAATTATTTATTTAAGAGAGGATTTCTAAAGATGAATATATATTAACTAAACTAAAAATAAAGATAAAATAACTAAAATACAATTAATTAAGAAAAGATAGATGTTTACACAGTCAATGATCTAGGATTATGATTTAACTAACAATCATGTTTAGCATCAATTTCATCAACTTATTTGATTATCTAGTTATTGATTCACGGGGTTGATAATATAGTCATGGTCTCCCGACCTCTAACCGTCTACCACAATTGACAGTCTAACTACATCATTGAGCGGGGATAGACTGGATCAACTATGGAGCATTACGTTGTCTTCCCGTATTTGAGCCAAGCAAGGTATCTAGGTATATCCCTATCCTAGACACAAATCAATTCAAGTGATATGCAAGAAAAGATCATGCTCCTTATATTCCACGGTCTATCACTCTATTCCTCTCCCGAGTTCTAGAGTAGACAATATATTTATCTCTATGGTGATCAAGCACGGAAATAGTAATCACAAGAATATAAGAACAATCAATATAATAAACAATTATGCAGAATCAAAATTACTAAACAATCATTTTGTAAGAAAATATAATGCAAGAACGAGAAGTTTAACTCCACATAGACATGACGCAATTACAACGAATCATTCAAATAAAAGATGTAAAATAAAGAAAAGAGAGATAAAATAAAACCCTAAACCAAAAGTTAATTTCTACATTGTATCCTCCTCTCCTCAATAATTATTCTTATGGACTATTTATAGATATATGAAACCCTAATTAAAATAATTGAGTCCAAAACAAATCAGAAATCCAAAATCAAACGGAATTGGATTCCGTTTGAAACACTGCTTCGTCCGCCGCCTTCAATTAGAAGTGCCTCCAAATGATGCCACGTGGCAGAAAAGTGCGGCTTGCATTCTGCAATTTGTAACATATATGGAATATTATTATAATATTAAAGTTAATCCATTAAGCTAAGCTACCTGCTTGATTTCCTTTTTCAATCTTTCATATTTAATTCGTGTTAGCTTTAAATTTCTTCTTCTTCACACCAATTTAATCCTACAAATAAAATATACTATTAAGCACAATTCATAAAATTCATGCTCAAAAAGGACAAATATAAATAATAAATGTGTGACAAATAATGATTAAAAATATGTATTTTTGTCTCACATCAATACCCCACACTTAAACTTTTGTTCGTCCTCGAGCAAACATTAAAGCTCATCTCAAAAATCGTTGATACAAAATTAGGCAATATATAAATTTCAAAACATCAAGTACACTTTTCGATCATTATACAAGACATCCAAATAAACAACAAACTTCTAACCTCCTAACCTCCTAACCTCAAGGAAGGACTTTGAATCATTAAATTTTAATCTTGCTCACCTATTCTCATCAAAGAAAGCTAATAAAATCACCCATCTATCATGAAACAGGTGCCCTCACAAGAAGAAATAGTCCACACACTCAAATCAAAAGATTGAACATAAATTAAGGACTTAGCATCAAAGATCACACTCACAAAGAAAATTCACATGTATGCACAAAGAACCATATGCTTGCCCATTATGTACATCTCCACTAATTAAGCATGCTTGAATAGAATCAAATAAGACTTTACTGGGTTGTAATGTAGGCTAGGGGACGGGTAGGAACACTATATAATAGTGACTTACACTTCCTTAAGCACTTTGCAATTTTAGACTTCATCACCCATTATTTTCTTCTCTTTATTTTCAGCCCTCTCTTCAACAATTATTTCACAAGTAATTCTCATCCTCTCAGGAATGCTTCAATCATTTTTTTTTCAAAGTTTTTTATTTTTTTGTATATATGTCTTTTCACTAACCACCCTCAATTGAGGTGCACAATATCTTTGGTAGGACCAGGGCTAATGTTTGTGCATACTTCTGAATTAGCCACCCTCAATTGAGTTGAGGTGCACATTATCCATTAAGGACTAGGGCCAAAACAGAGTACTTTTATTTTCCACAAACCATAGCAGGGCCAATTTTATTTTTTTGTTTTCATCACATTCTTTCAACGAGGGCAAGGCTTTTTTAGCATGTTGTAGTTATCATTGATTATTTTTTCACTCAACCATCCCCTTTTCTTCAGATTTAACAATTAGAATAAGTCTATGCTACAGTGCTCAAGGAAGCAGGGTGCAAAAACTAGGGATTCAACAAAAAAGTCAAGGCAAAAATGTGGCTACCAATAAAAAGCTACGGGCTCAAAGGAGCTACTAGTGATATATATCTGAAAAAAGCTAAAATTTACAAGACAAATCAAAGAAAGCCTATTATCATCTTCTAAACAAGCAACACTTTTTTATTTCTCTTCTATAACATGTAGGGCAAGTTCTAGACTAAGATGCAAAAAATAGAATAAACAAAATTTCACCACACATGGCACAAGTATCAATCAAGATGGATCAATTCCACTTCTAAGAGAGACAAGATCATAACAAACTATAAAATAAAATAAGCTATATACAAAGTCACCACCATGAGCCTAGATGTCAAAGAGTTTGCAATTTCAATAGCAACCAAGCATTTACAAGAAAGTACTACTCAAAATTAGGCACAAATAGCAAGTATCACAAAACTCAAAAGGGTCTTTTCTTTTCTCTCCAAAAAATAATAAAAAATAAAAATAAAACTTATTCCTAAAAAATAAAAATAAAAGACACTCGGTTCAAATGGACTATCCTCAGGAAAAGAACCGAAAACAAAAGCCAAGGAACCCATCCTAAAAAAGAAAAAAAAACTCGATAAAACACTAAAAACTAGGAATCATTCCTCCATCCCACACTTAAAAAGATGCTATGTCCCCAAAGCATGAAATAAAATTCAAAACAAGGGTTAGAAAAACTCTCTGAGGCCTTTAGGCGTAGCTAGTAGCATGTTCTCTTAATTTTCATCAAGGGTCGTCACCACACTTAAGCTCAAATGTGCTCCTTCGCTTCAAACTTTTGGGTACTCAGACTTCCTCCTAATTTGCAAAAAAAAAAAAGATCAAAAGAAAAAAAGTGACACTAATAAATAAAATTACATAAGAAATTTTTATTTTTTTATTTTTAATAAAAAACTTAAATAAATAAAAAGAAAAAGTTTAACCTAGAAAAACAATTAATTTCTAAGTCTCGGGCAGCGGCGCCAAAAACTTGTTGCTTCCAATTGCACACGCAAGTGTACGCGGTCGCACAAGTAATATAGTGGCTCTTAAAAGAACCGAATTATCAAACCCAAAGGACTTGTCAATTAATTATTCTTACTAAATTATATTAATTCTAATTATTTATTTAAGGGGAGGATTTCAAAAGATGAATATATTAACTAAACTAAAAATAAAGCTAAAATAACTAAAAAGCAATTAACTAAGAAAAGATAGATGTTTACACAATCAATGAATGAATCGATCTAGGATTATAATTTAACTAACCATCATGTTTAGCATCAATTTCATCAACTTATTTGATTATCTGTATTGATTCACAGGGTTAAATGTATGGTCATGGTCTCCCGACCTCTAATCGCCTACGATAAATAACACCCTAACTACATCGTTGAGTAGGGATAGGACACTACAAAAAAATATGTGTTTACCGACGGGTAAAATCCGTCGCTAAACTATGATATTCCATCACTAAACATGATTAGCGATGGATTAGCGACGGATTGTTGATTGTTGCTATTACGCTCGTTAATAATCACTTAGTGACGAAAAAATGAGTTCCGTCACAAGTTTAGCAACGTCTTAGTGACAAAAGATTTTTGTTGCCACTTGTTAGCGACGGACTGATTCGTCATTATATTTGTATAGTTTCGTTGCTAATTTCATAATTCAATTCGTTATCCTGGATAAATTTGCGACGAAATATTGGTCGCTAGTCCTTCATAATATAGTCCGTCGCTAGTCTGTCGCCAACATTCTTTTCATAGCAACAACCAAATAGTCGCTAAATTTGTTGCTAAAAATTTTTCTTCTAAAACTATTTGATTTATTTATTTTAAATATGCACTGCTGAAATGAATTCAATATAAATTACTAAATACTCCATACAAACCAACATTAATATAAAATAATACTCATAGACGTTTCAAAATATATGAAAAGCGAAATCCAAACCCCACATTTTTGGTTCAAAGTATCCAAAGCAATCCATAAACTATTCTTAAATGAACCTCTAGGTTCATCAAAAATTGTTACTACACAATTTGTAGTTATAAAAAAAACATGACAATATCAAAAATTAAAGTTGAGGGAGAGTAAGGGATATCATCACTTGAAATTGAGGGATCAACCTCATCCACATTAGTAGTAGCAGGAGGCACTGCGGGAGTAATACTTGCTTGCACCCGCTCAACAAGAATAGGAAGAAGATGATTAGTATGTACATGCATCATTTGCTTTACAAACTCATCCATGTTTGTTGTCGATGTTGCTTGAGAAAATGAAGGTGGTAATGATGATGAGCCACAAGAATTCTGCTTGTAGTAGTTTTTTGCTTCAGATCCAAGACCATGTACTCTTCTTTTCTTTTCTCCCCCGCAGCTTGGTAATATGCTTCACATTGATCAATATCAGTTTGAGACACTGTTATTTCCCTTAATATTTCTTCATATTTTTCCTATAGGAACAAAACAATTTTTTAAGGCAAAGGACATACAGGTCCAGGTATAAATTCTAGCATGATATTTACCCTGTGGTTTTCAATCCACAACTGCCATGGACAATTGAATTGACAATTATAAATCTGAACCAAATTTTCCTAGAAATTTCAGCAAGCACTCTTATATTGGGATCATCTTAAGTATCCATAGAGGTAAAGCTACTCTTACAAGATAATTAAAATAGTAGAACATCTTATATTATTGTTTATGGGTGTGAAATCATCAAGTTTCACATTTTCATAATTTAAAAGCACTTGAAATCTCTAGACCATTCCACTGTTGAGATGTAAATGGACATTGTTGGGCACAATTCTTAGCATAAATGCCCAAATTGTCGCATTTACCCACTAAAAGATCACGTGAAACATGCTACTCTACCAACTTAAACTATACATAACACTGATAAAAGGACTCCACCAATATACTATTCTAGCCAGAAATCGCGCAGGCACTGCCTTTTACACATTCCTTAAGTACACAACTTCTCAAGGAAAAAAATAATGTAAGAAAAACCCTCAAAACAACTCAAGGTACACACTAGAATCGCACCTAAACAACACTAAAATTGCACAAGAAAAGCCAAAACAGCACCCGAATTACATCCTTACTCTGGTATATGTTCCTCTACTCATAGATGTCTATATGTTCCTAAAAAAAGCACCAGACTTACACCAAAACAGCAGCAACACTAGATTCCTAGACTGTTTTTTGTTGTGCAAAAGCTAGCAGATATATGTACTAAGGCAGTAATGTTCATAACTTAAATTATGAGACCATAAACATGATCTTTAGTCAACTTCAATCATATATATGACACCATTTCAAGTAATTTGGTGTGAATAATGCAATTGACAACAAACTAATGGTTAAGAAATCATGGTATACAAAATAATGCATCTGATAAAATATCATAAATAAGAATAGCAAATGACTAAATGATACCTTTCTGATTGTGTTAATTTTCATGTTCAGTGTGTCATAGGATCATGGCAAGCTATGGTAATGCAATATGAAGGAGAGGCAAAAGCAAAATAAGCTGGGATAAATATGCAGCTCAACACAGTAAGTTTCTTGATCTTATTGGACTCAACATAAGTTGTGACTTCAGTGGCATATTGGACTAGAATTACACCAAAATAGCAGCAACAAATACGCTCTAAAAAACGACTAGAAAAGCTCTAAAAACAACTGCACTAGAGTCACACTAAAACAACACTAGAATCGTACTAAAACAACACTAAAATTGCAGCGGAAAAGCATCAAAACAATACCTGCATTATACCAAAACAGCAGCAACAAATACGCTCTAAAAGACGACTAGAATTGCACCAAAAACAATTGCACTAGAGTCACACTAAAACAACACTAGAATCGTACTAAAACAACACTAAAATTGCAGCGAAAAAGCATCAAAACAACACATGCATTATACCAAAATAGCAGCAACAAATACACTCAAACACGACTAGAAAAGCACCAAAAACAACTACACTAGAAAATTATCAAACTATCAAGGTATGTATATATATACCCCTGACTTTAATTTTGTTCCATATTAGTGTAACGATTCAGCTTCTCTTATAATTGTATAAGTATATACTATTTACTACTTTATCAATTTCTAATATCTACCACCACCTCCAATTAATAAAGAATTTAGTCTAACTATGGGACCTATCAAATCAGTCCATCTAGCCTTATATGGTAAGAGAAAGGTGAATAAAATTTGAAAAAAATATGTTTATAGCCAGTTAAAGATTGAAGAGCAGGTACTAATATTCCAGATTGGTGTATTTCAGTTAAAATACCTGAAGTAGCAAAGCCTTGGGTCAAAATAGGAACAGTGAAATAGAACATAAGAGAATTATCAAACTATCAAGGTATGTATATATATGCCCCTGACTTCACTTTTACTCCTTATTAGTGTAACGATTCATATTCTCTTATAATTGTATAAGTATATACTATTTACTACATAATCAGTTTCTAATATCTACCACTACCTCCAATTAATAAAGAATTTAGTCTAACTATGGGACCTATCAGATTAGTCCCTCTACCCTTATATGGTAAGATAAAGGTGAATAAAATCTAAAAAAATATGTTTAAAGCCAACTAACAGATAACATGTGTGAAGATCAAGGCTTACTTCGAGCGTATATCAACCAGATCCTGATGATAAGATTTTAGTAGTAGTTGTCTGCAACATTTGAACATTATATTACCTTAGCTATTAACAAGAACAAGGAACAACAA
>JAJOOF010063307.1:0-21557 GCA_029582545.1 Solanum lignicaule
AATAAATGGAAGAATGTGAGACTAGTTAGCACAAAAGTTAATCACATTACTAGATCACAAGACTATTCACATAACCATTAGTTATCTAAATCAGTAAGCAGATCAACAAGGAAATGAAAGGAAAACAAAACTGCATAGATGATTTTTATCTGCTGAATGTATAATACAAAGTAAGACAGTTATTACATGGTAGGAAAAATTCAATTCTAAAGTTGAGCCAGCCTTTTGTAGGTCACTCAAATATTAGACAACTACATCTACTTATTTCCACAATCATGTTTGTATTTGGAAGTACAACAAACATAATATGTGCCAAATGAAAAACAAAAAAAGTGGGACTATCTACATGTCATTGTACAACAATCACGGATGAGTGAAAGGACTCTAAAATATATTCTCTAAACTAAAAGTGACTTTTACAAGATAGGTATGGTACATAGAGACCTAATATATGCCCCAGAAAAAGTGAGTTTTCAGACTGATATAGTATAGCCTAATTCCCTAGCAGCAGTATCAAGAATTGAGCAGACATTCCATTTTCAAGTCGGTTATTAGCTTCACACATCAAAGACTTCCCAATATCCGTTTTCCAGTCAATGATGCTTATGCTAAGGTACTGATAAGCAGGATTGTGGATGCCATTTACATCTTCTACTTCTTTCACACTTGGTTTTACCTAACCAGCATACATAAAGTCACGAAGAACTGATGTACTAAGAGCCCGTACATGTGCACTTGGATGAGAAACACAGCAAACTATGGTAGGCACGCAAAAAAAATTCTTATTTTCATTAAATCAGCTATATGCATCCAAATCAGAACCCTAACCCCTTTTTTCCTAAAAATCAAAGTTCTAAAAACTCCTATTTTCAGCAAATCAACAATATGCATCCAAATTAGAACCCTAACCCCTTTTTTCCTAAAAACCTAAGTTCTAAAAACCCATATTTTCAGTGCATCCAATCTTCTGAAACTCCTATATTAAGAAAACCCCAACCCCTAATTTCAGTACACCCAAACTTCTAAAACCCTAATTTAAAAAGACCCCAACCTCACTTCGAGCTTAATGAAGTGAAAGAGTTGAGAGTTAAAAACTCACAAAACCCCATTTCAAATACTACGCAAAAATCGTTGAATAGTTGATTTTGTTCTTGTTCTATGCAAGAAAATAACGTTCCTCAAAGAAAAATAGAAACCAAACAAAAAAATATTGATTTCGTAACTAATTCATCAAACTAAGAGTACTTACTTCTTAGAAAATATTGACGACTTCTCCAAAAATTTGAAGGTTGAGCTGCTGAAGATAAAGAGAAAAAATGAGTTCAATATAAACCCTAATCTATAGATAGAAAGAGGTGAAGAAGAATGAGCATGGAAGAAGAAGAAGAAGAAAGAAAGAATAAGAAGAAGAGGGCTTACTTGATCCTTTATCACAGATGGAAGAAGAAGAAGAGAGCTCAGTTCTCATATGAGAGCTCCATTGAAGAAGGAGAGAGCTTAGTTCTGGAGATAAAAAACGATACAAATGAATTTAAGCCCTAGAATAAATGGCACATAAAAATACATTAGCAACGGATTTAGCAACGGATTATAAAATTCGTCGCTAACAAATATATATATTTATCCAGAATAAATTTTAATGACGGATTATTCCGACACTATATAGTATAAAATTTATAAAAAAATATTTAAAAGTTTAGCAACATCATTTTCGTCAGTAAATCCGTTGTGAAATATTAATTGAATTTGTGACACCTATTTTGTTGCTAAATTCGTAGGAAAATTAGAGCGCCAAAATTTCGCGCTAATATTTAGCGACGAAATAAATATTCCATCACCAATCCGTCGCTATGTCATAACTCAAAAAATTATTTGTTATTCTTGCAATGAAATTGCTATTCCGTTACAAATCTGTCGTTATATAGTGACAGAATTTGATTTGTCGCTAAAATCCGTCGCTAAAGGCTGTTTTTTAGTAGTGACTGGCGAAACAAGGGCACGACGCGCCAAGGCCCAGTTTACTGGGGCTGTATTTTGGCGCACTGGAAGTGCGGCGCGCCAGCCTGCCAAGCATGATTAGGGAGCAATGCCCCACAACCTTGCAGACGTTTGGGCGAAATTTGATTTAAAAGGGACTCCTTGTTGAAGTAGATTTTGACTCTAATTTTTCCAACTATTATAAATAGACCCCTTGGGCTACATAGTTAGGGTTCGACATTATTTTGGTGTGCAAGAACAAGTTTCATCGTTTGTAATAGGTTTTGATCTTCTAACTCTTCTATTTTTCGAAAATCGCATTAACAATAGTATTTTGTGGTTTTCTGATAGCATGAGTGGCTAAACTCCCTAGTTCTGGGGCTGTAGCTATGGATTGAATGTTGATTATTAAGGTTTATGAATTAATTGTTGGTTGTAATTATAAGTTACGTCTATATTCTTGTTTTAGTATTTTATGCTTACACACCATAAGATAAATCTATTGTCTAATCTTAAAATCGAGAGAGGACGGATTAGATAGACCAGAGAATATAGAGAGCTTGATCGACCCATTAAGTTGAAGTGATTTGTGTTCAAGATTGACGCCCGGACGAACAACTCGCTTGGTTACGAAACATGATGAAATATAAACGCTCCCCAGCTAGTCTGTTTATCTACGCTCAACGATGTAGTTAGGCATCTAATTGGAGTAGGCGACTAGAGGTGTGTAACCCGACTCATACAATTAACCATGTAAACCAGTAACTTGACAACTAAAATTAGTTCTAAGCCGATAATATGATACATGAGATTCATTACATGTTGCAGCCCTGGAATTGTCTTTTACTTGCTTGAAACATCATCTTAAAGTCGTTCACAATAGTTACTTTTAGTTATTGCATAATTCGTAGTAGCAGTAAACAACCATCACCAACTCTTGTAAAGGTTACTTTTATTTTATTTGTGGAATTGAGTGTTAGATATAAATCGATCATAAGTCCCTTGGGAATGATAACTCATTTCTTTAAAGAATCTATATTACTTGCGCGACCACGTACACTTGCATGTATATTAGGGATCAACAATTAATAAAGTATAAAATTAATGCGTGCATTATTTTTTCTGATGCCCTCTATGAAACGACCCTAAATAGTCTATCAATCCTTTTATAGATAATAGTAAAAGTCTTGTACTTAGATGTAAGCGTTTATACTAGGGTGTAAAAAATGAGACAAACTATAGGTAATCTGTCCAACCCGCCCAAAATTTTAAGGATTGGACTTAAGATAATTTGAATTGGGTTCAATCTCAAGTCATTCAAGCCTTAACCCATTTTAAGAGAATCCTCAATTGAGCGCAATTTAATCTCTAATTTCCACTAGTTTTAAGACTTTTTATTTGTATTGAAGTAATATATGTTCCCTATATTGAATATATGAATTATAATCTACTTTATATCTTTTAGGATTTATCTATCCATTTGTAATTTTTTTTTAAAATTCTCTTGAGTTGAAATTCAAATTGTGGATATAAAACTTAAATAACAATATATTAAAATTGTTGAGATTAAGTGGGTCAAATTGGGTGGGCCAAGACCCAACCCGTTTTTAAGCTCATTTGAGTCCAAATAAACTTGGGCGGGTCAAGACCCAACTCAATTTTGATTTCAACCCATTTTAATATCTTCAATTTCAACACAACCTGCTCATTTGACACCTCTAGTTTATACTATACACTATGTAAACATTTATACTAAACAATAACAAGTAAAAATCAACACAAAAAGAATAGACCACATGATTGCATATAAATGTATTAAATAAAGACAGAGTCTATGTTTCATATTGTAATTTGTATTGTATTGCATTATTTTGATAAAGATAATAATTAATTACTGTCGTTATATAATGTTAAACCATCGTAAAAAGTAGTTTCAAAGGGTAAAAGATAAAATAAGATTATTAAATAATAAATAAATTTAACAATATGATATAAATTTCCCCTCAAACTTGTGTACGGAAAGTCAGTTACACGCTTAAACTATTATGACGACCTATTACACAGCCTTACTATGTAAAAGTGAATTTAATACTACCTTGAGATACGTAACACCACTCTCACAATATGTGGTGTATTACACCGCTGCCACATTAGCGTCATGTTATAAATTAATTTTTTATATTCTTTTCTTTATTACTAAAAGTTAATTCACAACTTTTAAAAATGAATACCCGTTCCCCTTTCCGATTCTTTTCTTTTAGTTTCTGTTGCAAGTGTTTCAGCGAGCTCAAAGCTTCGATCATGACTCTAATGGTGTTTCAATGAGCTTCACATTTTCAGATCTAAACAACTAACAAATAAGGCAAGTGAGTGTGTGAATATGCACATATATATGAATGCCCTGATGAAAAAAAATCAATTTTTAGATAAATAAGACAAGTGAGTGTATGTATAGGAAAATTTTTATTCTGTGCGAGGCTCATGTATTGTCAGTTGTGTGAGGCCTTTTTTGGTTGCCATTTGTATATTGTGGGACCCATCGTACTTATTTCATTTCCTTTCTAATTTCTCTTCCATTTTTAATCTTTTCTTTTACTTTTTTCTTTCTTACTTGCATTTTCTTTTTTTGCTTGTCAACTCTTAGTGTTATTTATTTTAATAGAACGAAACTTTGAAACTCACCAAGGTATATATATATATATGGAAAATTAAAGTAATATGTTAGAAAATTTTAAATTTAATTTTTTTGGATGAATTCGAAGAAATTGAAAATTGTGAAACTAAAAAATAAATAAATTGAACTCTCACCAACAAAGGAAAATTTATGTAATGAACCAATTGAGCTACTAAAATTCAATCGGTATTATTTATTACACTTAAATCCATAATTTAATTTAAATTTTTTAAATTTTAGTCATTAATTTATTTTTTGAGATTTTCAGTTTTAATCACTTAATTCTTATCAAATACTATGTTTCTATTTTTGTTTATTCTATAACCACTTAATGTATTTGAATGCTTTATATTAATAATAATGTATTAATGATATCAATTACTCAATTATATTTTCTTTTCCATAGTTGTTAAATTATCTACTTTTGTGGCATGTATCCAATAATTATTGCCAATATTAATTTTGTGTTTCTTATTCAAGATTTTCTTTTTAAATTTCTTTATGTTTAGTGTCTTAAATGTGAAACGAAACTTTTATATATATTTTTGTGTGTTACAAGAATTAATAGAAAAAAAAAAAGCAATCAAATGAATTTAAGAAAGCAAAGATAATAGTAGTATGAATATATATTTTGCACTAAGAGTTAGACTTAAAAATAATAATATAGAAACATTGATTAAAAAAGGGTGCAAAGATAAAATAGAAAAGGGATTTCGCAAAGAAAAAAAAGGCAGATAAAGAAAAAACTTAAATTTGAGAAAATGGAAGTGTGAGAGAGAGAGTGTGACAACAAGAAAAGGGCCCCACAAAAACACTTGTCAAAAGGAAATGGTGCCCTCATACAACTATAGTTGGTTGTGCCTCAACCATCATAATTTTTTTCTATGTAAAGGCATATATACAGGCTACAAGTATATGTGGGGGGGGGGGGGGTTAGGGTTGAAGTGTCTGCTTGTATTTTGTTGAAAATTTGAAGGTGAAAGTGGAAAGATGAGGAGAACAACAAGTCTAATGGGGGAATGGAATGGCTGAAACGTCTACTGCCTCCTAGACTCGTTGTGAAATTTGGAGAAGATTTTTTTTTTTGTGAATCACTTTGATATGATCAATTTTGCTATGTTAAATATGAGTCAAATTAATGAGAAATTCGCATAAAATCTCTAAGTAATGATGAAATTGAGTGGCAAATTGAAGAATTGTAATAAGAAAACGAATGAAATTGAGTGACAAATTGTAGAATTATGACTAAGAAAAAATGAAAAGAAAAAGTCCGAAGGAAAATAAGAGAAGAGGGGCATGAAGAAGAGGGGGCGGGGTAAAAAAAAGTATTTTTTTTACTTTATTTTCGACTCAAACACACCTATTTTATTTTTATATTTAATTTATTTTTATGTGAGTTTTAGGGTGGTATTAATTACACTTTTAATAAGAATATGAGTGTAATAGATCGTCAAAATAGTTTAGGTGTATAAACTGATTTTTCAAAACGAGTTAAAAATAAATTTATGCCTTTTTCCTAAACTAATAGCACATAGGTAACAACCATTCAAACAGCTGTAAGTTCTAACTATTTATTTTGTTGAATCTTCACCAAATAATCCAACTGATTTAAAATATAAATAATTACTAATGCAATGACATGGAATTATATATACTGCATAATCATAACAAAAAGTTATGATCAAAATAAGCAAGTTTGAGTTTTAAGTGTACTGAAAAACAAATAAAAAGAGTTTATGTTCAAATACGACATTATCCAAACTACAACTTCACTTTCTTTTTTATTTTTCAAACTTCAATAATTATTCTCCAAAAAGCAAGTATAAAGTAATTAGCTAGCATTTGATTATAATTTTTTAAAATATTTTTGACAAGTCCGAATTTTATCCTAATTTTTACTAGTTTTTCAAGATTAATATACATATATACATATAATTTTTTTCCTAAGTTAATGGGTGCACGTGCACCCCACATATAAATATGGGTCTGCCTCTGCTCTCAGGTACTAGCCTGTTTGGCCAATACTTTTTTTTTTTTTAAAAAAAGGTGAGGTATTTGATCTAATTTTTTGAGATAATAAGTGTTTTGGTATGTAGTAGCAACTGTTTCTCAAAAGCTAAAAAGATAGTTTTCTCTGATAATATCTTTTTTATTTTTTTGAAAAACACTTCGGAAGAAGATGCACTTAACAATACTTTTAAAAAACTCAGTCAAATGTTGATTAATGTTTAAAAGTATTTTTTAAATTTATTGGTTTAACAAAAATGATTTTTCATCATTTTAAAAAAAAAAAACACTTTTAGAAACATCACTTCCTAAGGGACCAAACAAACTATTTGTCAGTCCGATTTGTTGTCCACTTGGAGATCTAACCTCTATTCTAATTTCTACTATCGATATATCGATGGAATCTCTCTCTATATATATATATCTATATATTTTAGGTGAATATTAATTAAAAACCAATTGATATTAGGGATGATTACCAGCGAAAATATAGTTGGATTTTCTTTCCATGGATAGAATGCAATTGGAGTAGAATCACTTTCCCTTATTAGGTTTAGGAATCCGTAATTCTTCAAGAAAACGAGATTACCTGGATCAAAAGAAAGCTTCTTATCGAGAGACAGATTACAGCAAAAATGACTTATGAGGATAGCTAGCTGGAAGAATGCATTCAAGAGGAAACAATGTCTGGCCCCAATCAATTAATGTTCAACAACTATTCTCTCTTCAATTTATGTGACGGAATTCAAATTTCGAGAGTTGATTTTTTTATATTTTATTTTATTTCTACGTAAGTTTTAGGGTGATATTAATTACAATTTTAATATGAATATGTAATAGATCGTCATAATAGTTTAAGTGTGCAGCTAATTTTTTGAGACAAGTTAAAGAATAAATTTATGCCTTTTTCCTAAAGTAAGAGCACATAGGTAACAACCATCAAACCAGCTATAACTTCTAACGATTTATTTTGTTGAATCTTCACCAAATAATCCAACTGATTTAAAATATAAATAATTACTAATGTAATGGTATATATACTGCATAATCATATCAACAAGTTTATGATCAAATAAATAAGCAAGTTTGAGTTTTAAGTGTACTGTAAAACAAATAAAAAGAGTCTATGTTCAAATACAACATTATCCAAACTACACCTTCACGTTCTTTTTTATTTTTCAAACTTCAATAACTATTCTCCATAAAGCTAGTACAAAGTAATTAGCTAGCGTTTGATTATAATTTTTTAAATATTTTTAACAAGTTACTTTAAGAGGAAGTTTGTATACCGGTTCTGAATTTCTCCTTTAGCTTATTGTTCCTGATTTAATAGAAAGTAAATCCACTCCAACAAAAGCGAAGCCAGAATTTAAAGATTTGAGGTGTATCAATAAACTTAAAATAAAAACAAAGAAATAAGGCTCTAACTGGATTCAAACCCTGCTCTCACGGGTGGTTCTTCTGGCTTGTAACAGCGACACAAAGACACTCCTATGCAACTATGCTTTTCATGGGTGCACTATTAATTATATCCTAATTTTTACTAGTTTTTCAAGATTAATATACATATATACATATAAATTTTTTCCTAAGTTAATGGGTGCACGTGCACCCCACATATAAATATGGGTCTGCCTCTGCTCTCAGGTACTAGCCTGTTTGGCCAATACTTTTTTTTTTTTTTAAAAGTGTGAGGTATTTGATCTATTTTTTTGTGAAAATAAGTGTTTTGGTATGTAGTAGCAACTGTTTCTCAAAAGTTAAAAAGATAGTTTTTCTCTGATAATATCTTTTTTTTTTTTTGAAAAACACTTTTGAATAAGATATACTTAACAATACTTTCAAAAAACTCAGTCAAATGTTGATTAATGCTTAAAAGTATTTTTTAAATTTATTGGTTAAACAAAAACGATTTTTCATCAATTTTTTTTTTTTTTTAAAAACACTTTTAGAAACATCACTTTCTAAAGGACCAAACAAATTATTTGTCAGTCCGATTTGTTGTCCACTTGGAGATCTAACCTCTATTCTAATTTCTACTATCGATATATCTATGGAATCTCTCTATATATATATCTATATATTTTAGGTGAATATTAATTAAAACCAATTGGTATTAGGGATGATTACCAACGGAAATATAGCTGGATTTTATTTCCATGGATAGAAAATGCATTCAAGAGGAAATAATGTTTGTCCCCAATCAAATAATGTTCAACAACTATTCTCTGTTCAATTTAAGTTTCGGAATTCAATTTTCGAGAGTTGATTTTTTTAATTATGAATTTATATATGAAATTTTTTTAAAGTAAAACTTATATATTTGAAAATTGTTGTTTATAACTTTAATTTACAATAATAAAAATATATAAATGATATATTAAAAAATCTGATAATTTTTTTATTGGAAATGAGAGAATAATTTTCTTTTTCCTTGTGATCTTTTGTTGCATTTATACCTTGTAATTGATTTAATTAATCTTCCATTGTTGTTGATTCTTGCATTTATGTTTCTCTCTTGAATGCATTCTATCAATGGAACGAATTTATTTATTTTTCCAATTAAAAGAAGAATCTAGCTATAGTAGGCGAGAGAAGGTAATGCATTTCATGACTAAATTTGAAATTAAAATTAAATTATATTTGATTGAAGATATAAATTTATTCCATACTAAACCTATATCTTCAAAACAAAATTGTAACACCCCGTATCCGATACAGACCAAAATGCAGATTTTGAGATGTTGCAGGTGCAACTTACGGTCGCCATCCACGGACCGTAGGTCAGACCACGGCCCGTGCTAGTGGTCCGTGGTTGACCACTGCAACCCCTCCCCAACCCATCTCAGAAAATTGGCTAAGTCTCGACCCACGGATAGACCCACGGTCCGTAGGTCAGACCACGGTTCGTGCTCTGTGTCCGTGGATCAAGACTCCTTTACCCAGCCTCTGACACGAACTACGGTTGACCAGCATGGACCGTAGGTGAGGGTCAGCAACCAGTTAGATGAAAATTGTTGAGTGGGTCAACTTCAGATGTTCATAAATTTTAGCACAAAAGGAATTATGCATACCATGACCTATGATATGATAGATAATTGAATCCTCTTTTCAACGCCACCAAGTTTGCTAAAATTCGACCTCCGAGTAAAAAGTTATGCTCGTTTTAATGAAGCCTTGTCAGGCAGACTTGACCGACGACCCCAACCTACGGACCGTCGATTGACCTACGGCCCGTAGGTCCAGTCCATCGGTCACTTCGACAACAATTAAGTTAGGGGTCTTTTGGTCTTTTCCTATTTCGTTGGACCCCTAAGATACGTCGTTTAGACCCTAAATCATGAGGTTTTAGTCAGTTTAAGCCTAGAAACATAACTAGAACTTACCTAATTCAAATCATTAATCAAAACTTAGAAAATTAGAAGCAAGAGAGGAGAAAAAGGTCAAGAACCCTAGTTCAAGAACGCAACAAGGTTCCATCAGTTCCAGCCCCGAAATCGAAAGATTTCTCTGTAGAATTCGTCACCAGGTATGTGGGTTTTCACTATTGGGTTCCTTTCACCCATTAGGTCCCTAGAATTCAGTCAGATTCTTGATTCCATGATTATGAACAGACCTAGGGTTTCTAGAATTTCAACAGATCATCATGAATTAGTTATTTAAATGTTCCAAATCAGATTATCATGTTTGTACTCAGTTTATTGCATGAATTTTAGAACCTTAGCTATGTATTTCTTTAGTTCTTGAATTACACATGCTAGGTCAGATATTTCAGTTATTCAGATATACATGTTCTTGTTTTGAATGCCATATTTATCAGTATATTTCAGCATAAACCCTATTTTGAGTTATAAATCTTGAAAAGCTTTTCTTTTGACAACACTTGAGTTTTAAACTGAGTTTTTGAGAAAGTTAAGATGAGTTTGGAGAAAGAGCTTCTAAAACATGATTAGTATGACAATCGAGTAGGTCATCAATGTATGAACAGTATGGTATCTAGATATACCATCAATGTTTATACAGTATGACTTCCCAAGTCATCAATGATCATAGTATAATATGATTTTGAATTGTTTTCTACGAAGGAATTTTCAAGTATGAGTATCTACATGTCAGTATTTTAAGCTATCCAGTATTTACAAAAATTCAGTCATAACCAGTTAACCACTTAATTCATTTGGAGTAGCATAATATCGAGTTGGACTAGGGTTCAGTGTACCCATATAGTCCCAGAACTACGAGCCACGTAGGTGTAAGTCCCCTCTGTGGGCAACATCAGTTTAGTGATCACGCCAGTATGTCTCTATACCTCTGGCAGGGTATATTAGGTCCTCTCGATGGGGCGTATACATCGGACTCCACATTTAGCTCATGTGGTTTTATTATCGGTTATTAGTAGTTCCCACAGTTCAGTCAAACTCTATTGCATTGACCATATTTCAGTACAGTCAGTATTCAGTCTCAGCATGTTATAAATTTGGTCATTGCATCAATTAGTTCAGCATTCGGTATTTTCAGTAACTATATCATGTTCAGATTATATCATTGCTTATTTGCTTTGTTTAGTTATATATTTATTTCAGCTATACTCTATCATGCATGCTCAGTACCTTTCAAGTACTGACACATACGTGCGCTACATCTTCTCGTGATGTAGGTTCAGGTTCTCAGCATCCAGATCACGCTTAGATTGGTTCCCGATCTCCAGTTCAGCAGAATCAGTGGTGAGTCCTCATTCTTCGAAGACTAGTGACATGTTTATCTTTATCGCTTTTAGTCATTTAGTTTCAGTTTTGCTAGACTTAGCTGGGGCCTGTACCAACATTTCTAGTCAGTTAGAGGCTATTTCCAGACATAGTTAGATTCAGCTAAGTATTGAGTTAATATCTTCTTTGTATTAAATTCATCAGTTTTCATATGTCTCAGTTATAGTATATGGGTATTCCCTATCTTTTCATTTTATTTATGATTTAGCTTCCTCATCAGTTTATTATCTTTAGTATGCTCATGATCATGCCAGCAGGGTTAGCTTGGGATCACTTGTGATCCTAGGTCCCGTGTCCGCGTCTCGGGGTTAGCTCGGGGCGTGACAAAAATACTCCCTCCATCCCTTTTTATATGTCATTTTTTTACTTTGCACTTGCATTAAGAAATGATGTAACTTTACCCTTCTACCCTTAATTAATTTTTTTGGAACTCAAGTTTTCAATCAATGAATATGAATTAATTTATTTTGATTAATTAATTTAACCAATGCACATGAATTATTTACTTAGTTTTTCTAAGTTGGTCAAATGTAACTCACAAGGCTAAAAAAGGAACAATATGGTACTTTATGGGGATAAGGGTCTGAAAAACACCTCAACTTTGGTCAGATTTGCTGTTGCGATACTAAACTTTCATGAGGACCTATTACCTCTCTAGACTATTTAATACCATATTTTTTTACCCCCATGAACTATTTAATAGTGTATTTTAAAGGTATATATGTGCTCACATGGACACATTACTATTTATAATTTTGCATTATTTTTTATGTCCAGGTGGGCAAATATATATGTTTAAAATACGGTATTAAATAGTCTAGGGAGGTACTGGTCCTCGTGAAAGTTTAGTATCGCAACAACAAATTCGACCAAAGTTGAGGTATTTTTCAGACCCTTATCCCTACTTTATGCATTGATTTTATGAAATGACAAATATTACGGACCAACTATTCATAAAAAAGAATGACATATAAAAAGAGAGGGAGGGAGTATAATTTTAATCTCAACATAGTCCGCAAATCGAACTCTTAAATCTCTAGGTCAGGTATAATAAAATCAGCATGGTATGGACTATAATATCCTTCATTGGGGTCAGAAATAATGTGATGATCTTTTCTTATTGCTTCTATGCACTTTTATGTTTGGCTTTTGTGGCCTTTATTTCCCTTGTCCGTGACATATTGCAAGTATTTTTAAATTTTTTTTAGTAAAATTTAATTGGTAAATTTTATTGTCTAGTTTTAGAAAATAGTTTTGATAAAAAATTTAAAATTTATAAAATTATAATTTTTAGGCCAAAAAATAATAGTCGAGTTCTTTTTAAAATCTTAAAACTTATCCCAAAGTTTTGTATTTTATAAAATAAAATCAATCTATTTATGACCAACTTATTCTATCTACCATTCCTCCTCATTAAACACATTCCTAATCTAATTTATTTACATGCTAGCCAGTAAAAAATTGTCCGTACAATATGCAATTATTATTATTATTATTATTATTATTATTATTATTATTATTATTTTATTTTCTTTTTTTTACCAGTTGAATCTTTGTAATTAATTGTAATTTCACTAATTATAGTTACCGGTAATTGTGTTATTAGTAGCTTATGTTAAAATATCGTGTTATGATTTTCGGATAATGTATTATCCTGTTTATTATAAAAATGATAATTTTTGTACCAAACTTATGAGTATTTTTTATATAGTTTTTAGAACTCATGAAGATAAGTCATCTTTCATATTTTCTTGGTTTCTTTTGAATAAGGTGAAATATCTTTCAAAATGTTATGGCGAAACTTCTGAACTTCAATCCAAACTTCACTCACATTTAATTTTTTCAAAAATATTTAAAAACCTATGATCAAAGGATGGCTAAATTTTTCAAAGTCAATAAAGTTTATTTGAACTTGAGGATCAATATTTCCCACTAGAGAGAGTGAATAATTACTCCAAGATAAGATCTACAATTATCACCAACGTGTTACACGTTTTGTGCTACATATACCTTCACCATTTTGTGTATAAATAAAGTTGCAACTCTTCTAACAAAAAATCACTCATCACAACACAATGTCTTCTACTAGTACTACTACTCTTCCATTATGCACCAACAAATCCCTCTCTTCTTCCTTCACCACCAACAACTCATCTTTCTTATCAAAACCCTCTCAACTTTTCCTCCACGGAAGGCGTAATCAAAGTTTCAAGGTTTCATGCAACGCCAACAATAATGTTGGTGAGCATGACAAAAACCTTGACGCTGTTGATAGGCGAAATGTTCTTTTAGGGTTAGGAGGTCTTTATGGTGCTGCTAATCTTGCACCATTAGCCTCTGCTTCTCCTATACCACCTCCTGATCTAAAATCTTGTGGTGTTGCCCATGTAAAAGAAGGTGTTGATGTGTCATACAGTTGTTGCCCTCCTGTACCCGATGATATCGATAGCGTTCCATACTACAAGTTCCCTCCTATGACTAAACTCCGCATCCGCCCCCCTGCTCATGCGGCGGATGAGGAGTATGTAGCCAAGTATCAATTGGCTACGAGTCGAATGAGGGAACTTGATAAAGATTCTTTTGACCCTCTTGGGTTTAAACAACAAGCTAATATTCATTGTGCTTATTGTAACGGTGCTTATAAAGTTGGTGGTAAAGAGTTGCAAGTTCATTTCTCGTGGCTTTTCTTTCCGTTTCATAGGTGGTACTTGTACTTCTATGAAAGAATATTGGGATCACTTATTAATGATCCAACTTTTGCTTTACCATATTGGAATTGGGATCATCCAAAAGGTATGCGTATACCTCCCATGTTTGATCGTGAGGGGTCATCTCTTTACGATGACAAACGTAACCAAAACCATCGCAATGGAACTATTATTGATCTTGGTCATTTTGGTAAGGAAGTTGACACACCTCAGCTCCAGATAATGACTAATAATTTAACACTAATGTACCGTCAAATGGTGACTAATGCTCCTTGTCCGTCCCAATTCTTCGGTGCTGCTTACCCTCTGGGGACTGAACCAAGTCCGGGAATGGGTACTATTGAAAACATCCCTCATACCCCGGTCCATATCTGGACAGGTGATAGTCCTAGACAAAAAAACGGTGAAAACATGGGTAATTTCTATTCAGCCGGTTTAGACCCGATTTTTTACTGTCACCACGCAAATGTGGACCGGATGTGGGATGAATGGAAATTAATTGGCGGGAAAAGAAGGGATCTATCAAATAAAGATTGGTTGAACTCAGAATTCTTTTTCTACGATGAAAATCGCAACCCTTACCGTGTGAAAGTCCGTGACTGTTTGGACAGTAAAAAAATGGGATTCGGTTACGCTCCAATGCCAACTCCATGGCGTAATTTTAAACCAATCAGAAAAACTACAGCAGGAAAAGTGAATACAGCGTCAATTGCACCAGTCACCAAGGTGTTCCCACTGGCGAAGCTGGACCGTGCGATTTCGTTCTCTATCACCAGACCAGCTTCGTCAAGGACTACACAGGAGAAAAATGAGCAAGAGGAGATACTGACGTTCAACAAAATAGCATATGATGATACTCAGTATGTAAGGTTCGATGTATTCCTGAACGTGGATAAGACTGTGAATGCGGATGAGCTTGATAAGGCGGAGTTTGCGGGGAGTTATACTAGCTTGCCGCATGTTCATGGAAATAATACTAATCATATTACGAGTGTTGTTTTCAAGCTGGCGATAACAGAACTGTTGGAGGATAATGGATTGGAAGATGAAGATACTATTGCGGTAACTTTGGTTCCAAAAGTTGGTGGTGAAGGTGTATCCATTGAAAGTGTGGAGATCAAGCTTGAGGATTGTTAAGTCCTCATGAGTTGGTGGCTATGGTACCAAATTTTATGTTTAATTAGTATTAATGTGTGTGTTTGGTTATGTTTCTGTTAAAATGTATCAGCTGGCTGGATAGCTGATTACTAGCCTTGCCAGTTGTTAATGCTATGTATGAAATAAATAAATTGTTGTCTTCCATTTAATTTTATGTCAATTCTCATTTTAATTAACAGTTAAAATTTTATAGAAAAACTATCTTATAACACAAATATTACTACTACTTCACAACTGATTAATAATTTCCTATTCCTTTAGATTTCAAGTCAGATATATGAATATCAAGTATTAGATATATTTTAAAATACAGATACACAAGAAGAGACAGCGAGATAGGACTTTTGAAATTGAGTAATGCAACAAAATTGGGGTAGCGCTGATCAGTTCTACTTTCTGAGTTCTTGAGACTGCTTCCCATTTTGGTCTTGACTCTGCATCATGTATAATTAGTCAAACATTCACCTAGTTTTAAAATAAGTGGATTTCTTCCTTTTCTTTTTATAGTAATTTTCAGAGTTTTAAGAAGAAATCGATATTATTCTTTTAAAGTTAAGAGCCTGTTTGGATTGGGTTTGACTAATCGTTTAAAGTTAAAAGCCATAAATTAGAAATTTTAATTTATGATTTATTTTTATTTGATTGAAAAATAAGCGTCTACAAACACTTTTTATTCTACTCAAACCTATTTAAAATTATTTTAATTTAAAAATATTTAAAATAAATCAATTCAAATAGGTTCTTACTCTTGTTTATAAGATCAACAACCATTATTTTAATTTTCTTTGATTACACGTAAATTAGTAAAAATACTCCTTATTTATTTTTAAAAATAAGTAATTTCTTTGTTAAAAAATATGACTAATCCAAAAATACCACTTATTTTGAAAGGAACTTTCTACCAATATCTCTAAGGCCTCTCCATCTACCCCATTTTTCAAGTGGATCCCATGCATCAAGTTTTTGCACAGATTATTCCTATTTTAGGCTAAATTTTCATTTTTATTTCTCTAATTAGTAATTTATAGTTTTACTTACTCTTTTTTTTAATGAAACTTTATGAACTAAAATATCTTTTAACTTCTCCTTGGTCGGAATATAATATCTATTCCGCAAGATATGAGTTAAAAAACTTTTATTTTATCCGATCGAAATTAGAGAAATAAGATTTATAAAAATTGAGGTGGTCCTAAATGTCCTACGTTATCAAAACTCAAATAACATTTTTTTTTTCATCAATCATGTATTTATTATGGAATATCCAGCTAATTTTGTATTTTTTTTCTCAAGTACGGTTCCAATTATTTTATTTAAATATACAATTAACAAGGGTGTCGCCAATTATTTTAGTTTTCTCTATAATTTTGCATCACCTCTATATTTAATTTAAATATATCTCAATTATAAACTACCTTGATTCGGTTTACTTAAAAATTTATTATTTTAACCCTCAATTGTCTAAATGACATTTACGGATCGTAAAAAGTCATGTAAAATGATTGCAAAGTTTTATTTGAGATTATGAATCACGCTTCTATGTTGTATTTAGTATCGTGTTTGAAACTTACTTCTCCTCTATGTTTTATTCAATTTCGTAACGATTATCTGTTGTAGCAAAATAATTTTTTTCTTTTGTAAGTATCGATCACCATATTAAGAAACCTAAATAAATATTTTTTTTAGAATGGTGTGCCTAATCAGGAAACACCATTTTATTTTAAAACAATATCTCTACGGGCCTCCCCACCTACCACCATTTTCACATCACATGACCAACAAGAGCCCTCCCCACCTACTACCATTTTCACATCACATGACCAACAAGAGGTGTGTGGATCCCATGCATCAGGTTTTTGAACTAATTATTCCTATTTAGGCTATAGTATCATTTTTATTTTTTAAAATTAGTAATTGATTGGTTTACTCAGTCTTCTTATTTAATACTACTTTATAAACTAAAATATCTTTAACTTTTGTTTTCTCTGAATATAATATCTAAGACATAAGTTTAAAAAACTTCATCTTATCTAATAAAATGCTAAGATTTGAGGTCTAAGGGCATCTCCAACCCGACACTCTATTTTACTCTTCAAATATAGAGTTTTCTATTTTTTCAGACAATAGAGAGTATGAATAGTAGTTCTTCAAATTTGAAAAACTACTATTCAACTCTCTATAATTGGAGAGTAGAGGATAAAATAGAAAGCGATTGAAGAGGACATTATCAATTTTACTCTCTAAATATAGAGAATGGAGAGTAAAATAGAGTAGGGTTGGAGACGGTCTAAACGTACTATGAGCCGGTGGGCACCAGAGTAGTCAATTGTCATATTTAGTTTAAGTAATAAAGTGATAAAATTTGTACCTAGTACTATCAAAAGTTATTACTTCTATTTTCAAAAAGAAGTATATATATATATATATATATATGAAAAATAATACTCCATGAAATTGCATTATCTTTTTTCTCTCTGACCCAAAAAATGGAATTCAACTTTTTATAAAATGAGAAATGACTCAATTTTAGAATGAGGACAAGATTACGTAGTAACGAATATTAATAATTTTATAATTTATCATTTTGCTTCTAGGAAGTGTTACTATTTGATATTTTTGGGAAATCAAATGAGATATTAAATTTTTGAATAAATAAATAATCCTTGGTGAAATGATAAATCGTTGGGAAATCCCTCTATTTATAGACAACAAAGGGTAGTGTGAACAAATGTTTATTGTGCCTTATCGGAAAGGTCACAACTCTTTGGAAAAGTTATAACCCTTCAGAAATTTCACAACCTTTCATAAAAGTCACAATTCTTCATAAAAGTCATAACTCTTCATAAATGTCACAACTTTTCATGAAAGTCACAACTGTAAAAACCCAGAAAATTTTTGAACTAAGACTCGAACCATCCTTCGTTGTGAGTAGGATTTTACTAAGGAATTTAAAATTTCTTAAGTATTAAGGTCAGGTCAGTAGATGTAGCACCTTGAGTTCCAAAAAGAACTAAATTGGAAATAGCAAAATCTAAAATTTTCAAGTTATGCTTAAGTTATGAGTTTTGGGTTAACTTGAAACGACCATAACTCTCAATACATGATGAGTTAGGTGGGCTACAAGATAGCTAATGAAAGATCTTTGAATTATTTTTCCAACTCCGCCGAGTTTGCTAAGTTTCGAGTTTGTATGAGTGAGATATGCCCTTTTGAAGTTAAGTTGTCCAGTTAAGGAAAGTTACCCGAAATTAGTAAGGGGTATTTTGGTCTTTTCCTTACCAAATCAGATTTAATTTGTTTTTAGTATGGTTTTAAGGGTCTAATCCTATTAGGTTCAGTTTTATAATCCTAATATACGCCTAGGGTTTTAGTTGAGAGTTCAAGAAGAGAAAAAAAAGAGAAAAGAGGAGAAAAGAGGAGAGGATCAAAACGTTCGTCGAGAGTCTTGCATTTTGTTGCGGATTTTCTCCATGGGTTTAATCCCTAAGAGGTATGTAAGCTTCCATAGTGTTGGGTTCGTTCACCCACACGCCAATCATGATTTATTCAGCGTAATTTTGTTCTTGAAATTTAAGGATTTAAGTTCTTGATGAGTTCTTGATGAGTGTTCTTGAAGTTTCCTTATCGATTAAGTTTTGATGTAAGATTCTACTTGGGTCAGCTTCAAACGACCATATCTCTTAGAATATAAAAAGTTACGTGAGCCATAACCTATCCAATTAAAGGTGTTTGAATCTACTTTCCAACGCCGCCAATTTCGCGTCAATCCAATTTCTGAGTAAAACGTTATGACTATTATAGTAACCTATACAGTGCTGTTACGAATTTAGCCGACGGGAAAACATTAAAAAGGGTTTTTTTGTTTTTTTACCTCCAAGAAAACCCTAAACGAATTTCTTGACTAATAAAAGGCTTAAAAGAATCAAATTTTCATCTTTTAATCCATCATTCTCTTCTCTCTTAAACTGTAGGGCAAAACACTAAGGAAAAATCAAAGTAGAAGACTCCATTCAAGATTCTTTCAATCTTTTTCAAGATTCTTCTTCAAGGTAAGTCTTTCTCCAAGAAATCCATTCTTTTGAACTCAAATTCCTTCATACAATTATGAATCACTAATGAAAATCATAAATCTTGGCCATAGAGATTTCAAGAAACTAATTTAAGAATCTCAAGAAAGGTTTTCTTGATTGTTTACCTTCAAGCTAGGGTTTCAAGGCTTCTAATCAAGTTCTTCTTCAAGATTATTCAAGATTCTTCAAGAACCTTGTTTTTTTTCAAGTATGTAAGGCTATCATAGTGTTGGACTAGTTTGTCCTCACGCCCTACATTTTCTTTCAAATCAGTAAAAGAGAAATCTAGGATTCTACCCCTAGATTTGAGTATTCTTGAGCTAAGTTGATTTGAGTTCTTGAGTTCATGGTTTTTTTTAAAAAAACTATTCCTAATTATTGAGTTTTAAATTGAGTTTTGAGGAAGTAAGTATGAGAATGAGAAGAGTCGTATATCTGAGTTCCATATTGTTATTTAGACCCTTGAGTCGAGTCATTCATGCCCATAAACTCCGCATGAACTTCATCAGTTGAGTATCTTTGAGAGGAGTAGCATCTTCGAGTTTTTAAGTCTTTGAGCATTGAGTTCCTAATCCTTTTGAGATTATATTCCTACTGATAGGACTACTACATGTTACATATGAAACCCTTGAGTTGAGTTGTTCATGCCCATATTTCTACATGAACCCTATGAGTCAAGCAACCTAGAGATGAATAGTATCATTGAGTTTTGAGTACTGAGGTTCTTTATTTCTATTAAGATCCCTAAGCTGAGTCGTTCATGTTCATAATTCCGCATGAACCCTATGATTTGAGTTATAAATTTTAAAAAGCTTTTTAAAGCCAAAACTTGAGTTCTTAAACTGAGTTTTAAGAAAGTAAAGATGAGTTTTGAGAAAAGAGTTTTCTAAAACATGATTAGTATGACAATCGAGTATGCCATCAATGTATGAGCAGTATGGTATCTAGATATACCATCAATGTTTATGCAGTATGACTTCTCGAGTCATCAATGATCATATTATAATATGATTTTGAAATGTTTTTGAGAAAGAGCAGAGTTGAGTTCATTTTCTTTAAAATGATATATATATGAGAACTAAGTATTCCCAAGAATAAATGTTTTCACATTTAAGGTGAGAGGAAACTGAGATTTCCAAAAGAGTTTTGAGCAATTTGAGTATCATCTCTTCTAAGAGAAAGATTTTTGAGTAATTATCTCAAACCACAGAAAGAGTTATGTTTTTAAACATATGAGCTAGTATATTTTGGGAGTAGTATTGAGCACCGATATTGGGGAGAGTTGAGATAACTCACAGCCCCCATAAACCATGTGGCCAACGTTGGTAGAAAAGGTCATACTTTTTAGATGATTCCTCAATGTTTTTTAGCATAGACTAGTGGATCCACTTAGTGAGTAGGTCTTATACCCTAGCAAAGTATAGGATAGTTTTGGCAGCGTGGGCAAGACGTTGTATCATCACATAACTCATAGTGATGGTTGTCGGTTAGAGAAACTCCCACAAAGATATTTGTATTTTTATATACAAAGAGTTTACTTGTATTTTCATATACAAACATAGTTTATATTGTATCCTTGCATACAAACTGAGTATATTGTATTCTTAAATACATTGTGTTGCTTTCTACTGTTTTAAAAGCTTTCCATATATTGCATCTCTTATTGTTGCTTTATATTGAGTTGAGTATTCAGAGTTGAGTACCCAGAGTCGAGTATCTTATTATTGAGTTCAGTCTTATTTCACTGAGTTGAATATCTTATCTTTGAGTTGAGTATCTTATTCTTGAGTTGAGTTTAGTTGAGTGAGTTGAGAAGAGGTAAGTATGTTTCCTTTTTATCAAGTTCAAGTTTATGTTATGCTTTAGAATTCCCCTCACATGCTCGTACATTCCACGTACTGAGCCATTTGGCCTGCATCGTTTCATGATGTAGATACAGGTATTCAGGGTCATCAACAACTGCTTCGTTGATACCACATACATTGCAGTTCGAGTTAGCTATGGTGAGCCTCCTTGCTTCCGGAGGGTTCCACTTCTACTTTCAGTTATATCAGTTGTTAGGTGTCACGACCCAAGCCTAGGGCCTAGACGTGACCGGCGAATGGGGAACCCGAAGGAACCCCAAACAAGCCTCATAGCGTATCATTACACATCCTTGGTCGCGGAAGCAAAAAAAATGACTATAAGCGATAAGCATAAT
>JAJOOF010063308.1:0-20796 GCA_029582545.1 Solanum lignicaule
AAATATATTTAACAAAATCACATACAAAAAATTATATAACTTTCCAAATTTCATCGGTGTCACATAAATTGAAACAAATAACTACTCCCAATTTATGTTATTTACTTTCCTTTTTAGTCAGTCCCAAACGAATGTCACATTTCTATATTAAGTAACAATTTGATTATAAAATATTTATTTTACCCTTAATGAAATAATTTACAGTCATACAAATCTATATCATTCATTTTGGACCACAAATTTTAAAAGTCTTAATTTCTTTTTTAAACTCCGTGGCGAATCAAACTACCTCACATAAAATGAGACGGAGGAAGTAATATACATTGGGCCCGCGCTGGCGCGGGAACCTAATAACTAGTATAGATATAAAATAGAAAAAAAATTAGTTAATTATATTCTAATTTAATAAACAATCAAATAATGTGGGATAAAATAAATGTTTTAAATAAAATATCCATCTAATATAGGACGGTGAGAGAATAATAATGGTTTTCTATGATAACTATTTATACTAATTTGTTTTTTAAAAAAAGAAAAACTATATAATTACACATATTTCACTATCATATATACATATTTTACTATAGTTTAAAAAAATTATACATAATATCATTTTTTAATAATTATACCATATATTTTTAAAAATTATATCATACACACAAATTCCTTAAATATGATATTGAATAATTATCTTAAAATCTAATCTTCTTAATTAATACGATATTAGCAATTCAAAAGTTACTTTCTCACACATCACACTAGTCGTTTCCCTCTTCAATCCCATTATATGCTTATGTATCTTACCCAACCCCACCCCCACCCCACAATAATTCACACACATCCACCTTCTCCGCTTATTCCTTAGCCATCTCAATCGATGTTTATATATACTAGATTCATAACTAATTCTTGATAATCAGCATTATATAAAGAGGTAAACTAAGATCTTGTTCAATTTTTTGCTAACATCGTAATGTATCTCAAACTTAAACACTTATATTTATTTGAGTCAGAGTTCAAATTTATTTAAAGTCGATTTTAAAATCATAAACATTATGGTGTTAATATTTTCTAAAAGAAATTTGAAATTTATAATGATAGAATCATTTTCTATTAAATGCATTGTATTCTAAATTTATGGAATTATAACCTAACTTTAAAGGGACCTAGTATAACAAATGCCAATCAATTTGTTAGTTTATCACGTCAGTAACATAGGCCAATGAATTTTTATTTTGTTCAAGTTGCTTCAGAGAATAAAAATGCTTAATAAAGCAATAGTCGTGATAGTCGAGTTATTAATTTGAGTTAAAGGTAAGATACATATATTCAACTGTTTTAACTTCTTCATCAGTTTTTTTTATAGTAAAGGCGAAATTCATGTATTCTTAAATGTGAGATATGTGTATTCAATAATTTTAAAAATCAAAATACATGAATTATTTATTTGAATTAAAGGCGAAATGTGTATATCCAATCATTTCAAGATAATCTTCTTTCTGTTGCATTTGAGCAGACACTTGTTGAGGTGCTGTTCCTATTGTCTTTTTTACTTTATTCCTCTGTCATGCTTGGAGTATACAGGTTGATGTCTCCTCTTCATCTCCAATTTGAACAATTAATGTGTCTGATTCAAAAGATAATTTATTATTACTGTTGCATCCAAAATTTTGCTCTTTAGTTGTTTTGTACAATGGATACAACCCATAATTAGATTGACGTTTTTTCAATTTCATAAAAAATCTTATTCATGCCCATCTCGTTTCAATTTATCATTGGAATTAAATTGTCTTTACATCGTGTATTTGATCTCCATGCTTTTGCGTGCACAATTGTTTTCTAATTGTGTTAAAATTCATCAACTAGATCGTTATAGGTTGTATTATCTCTCAAAAGTATTCCATCAATTCTATAATTTTTGTATTTGATTTCAGAGATTCATGAATCTGATTGCCTCAATAATACTGTGATACTGGCCATTTGAAAAAAAAAAACATCAAAAACTGAAGATACAAAGAAAGGAATACACAAGATGAAGTTTACAATTTCAGAATTACTAAGGTTTATGATTTTGATTTTTTTAGTAAAACTGATAATAGTTGATATGGAAGGATCCTCAAAATCCATTTTATTTGTTAATTTCTCATCATTTACTCCTTTAATTAAAGCAATAAGTTATAGCATTTAATTCAAAAGTATTAAATCATGTATTTCTGCCTTATAAATTCGATAGATATATGTATCTGAGGGATAGTGATACATATATCTCATAACTGAAGATGATATAGAACGTAATATCAAAAATTATCGAAATAAACTAGTGGATTTATGTAAAACTCTTTTAAAAGAGTTAAAGTTGCCTATTACGGCACAAATAATTTATCAATTCATCTACAACAAAATTTATATAGAAACTCATTGTTATAAAAGTAATAATAAAGCATAATATTATGTTCAAACTAGGGGTGTTCACGGTTGGATAAAAATCGATTCAAACCGAAAAACCAAACCAAATTAATAAAATAAAATCGAATTTATTTGAGTTTGGTTTGATTTGGTTTTAGATTTTTGAAAACCGATAGTGTTTGGTTTGGATATGGTTTTATTCGAAAAAACCGAAGAAATAACCGAACCGATGAATTATATACATATATTATTTTTTTTAATATATTATTTTTATAAACAATTTTAAAGATCTTATATATGTTTTCATTAAAATTTATTTATAATTTACTTATTGAAAGCAAGAATGCCCAAAGTGAAAACATTTATCTTATTGATTTCATGTATATGAGTGTCTATGACAATCTTTGTGGGACTGAAAATGTTATTGTCTCTTCCTTCTAGGCCAATATAGTGAATTTTAAAGCTTTATTGATAGTAAATTCAATGATCGAAAGTTTGGTAATTTAAGTCATTCTAACTATTTTTTGTTTTGAAAGAATTGTTGTCACTTTTTTCACATTTTGAATGAATTGTTTCTTTTATTTTTGTGTATGGTTAATAATTGAACCAAACCAAACCGAAATCGATAACCACCAAACTGATAAATGTATATTATATTTGGTTTGGTTTGGTTTTGATAATTTTAAAACCGATTAAGTTGGTTTGATTTGGTTTTGACCAATAACCGACCCGTGAACACCCCTAGTTCAAACTATCATAATAGTCAATCAAAATTCATTCAATAAAATAATTATTTAAGAAAAAGATTAGATTGCAAAAATATTTAAAATATGGAAACTCATAAAAATCATAATAACAATATAAAATGTCATTAAATTTATTATGAGAATAAATCTTTTTCTAAACAAAAACTCTTTACATTGTGAGTGTTAGTTTACATTGTGAATGTTATTTTATATATTATCTATAAGAAAAAATTATATTCAAGAAAACCTTGTCTAACAAGAAAGTTGGAAATAATTGAATGACCTAAGTCTAATTTATTCGTACAAAAAGACTCCTAATCTCGAACAAAATTAGTATCCTAATGATATTACTAATTTTATACCAAAAAACTTCTAAATATGAAAATAATTAATGACTTAAAGATAGCAATGAGTGGCCTTTATAGGGACAAAATGAGAGAACCAAAACTAAAATGATTGGAGCATGCGAAGAAGACCAGCATCAAGTCCATATTTCTCTTTTAACTTACGAGGATAGGTTGGCACTATAACTTAAGAAAAAGTAGATGTAAAGTGAAAAAGTATGGGGAGAGGTGATTAGACAGAATATGACGTATCTTCAACTTATGAGAATATGTATTTAGATAGAATGATATGTAGATTGCGGATTAGAATAGAAGGTTAGTAGAAAGTGAAGCTCATTTTTGTTTTTTAACGGAATAAGAATTGGTGATTTGATGGTCAGTACATATTTCTCTTTTAATACCGGTAGTAGTAGCAGTACTCACGTAGTCTCTTGTTGTCACGACCTTGAATTGTCGTGAGTGAAATCCACATTGAATCACCTAGTGGGCGAACCAAAGTCTAACCCGACAACAACCCAAAACCAATTAATAGCAACCAAATTCATTATAAATAAAGAGATAGTTTGAATTATCTAAGGAATTGAGTCCCCATATGTAAACTTAAGCCAACCGTTTGAAAATCATAACGCGAAAATACCCATAAGAACTTAAACTCACCATACCAAAACTCTAATATAAATTCAAATAAGTATGCGACCCCGAAAACTAAACATACTAGATCAAAAGTATGTGTCCGAACAAATGGATAAGAAAATATAGAAGCATCTCTTGAAGCTTGAAATACGAAGCTCACCTTTGGATTCAAATCACATATCTCTCAACTGAGGTCTCGGATCAACCGCTGGAAGATTTGCTCAACTCAACAAAAAAAGAAGCAAGTGCACTATCAGTACACAAACCACCGTGTACAGGTAGGACCACACAATCAGTCCAACATACGCATATAAAAAGTTCATAACTAAATAAATTCACAAGGCAATATACAATCTAGCAACAAACATCAGTCACACTTAGACTCTCATTCACATGACATGAAAATAATAATAGGAACTAACCAATGCATGACATGTATCACACAATCACAATGCAAGTACCGGTATTCTCATGAAACCTCAAACTAAACTATAGTATTATGTCAAATGTGGTATCCGAGCTAAACAATAATATCATGAATCGATCCAACCAACAAGCACAACAAGCATGCATAAACACATTACACCAAAACATGCATTAACTCACAGTACAATGAACAAGACTACTTGAACTCACAAGTTCATTTCACATACTCCTATCACACATTTGTAGCAACCCTCTCGAAAGGATGCTACTACTAAAAAACAAAGTTGATATAATGCTTGTGACATTTAAAAGAGATTAACGTAGGGCATATTAATTGTAGAGAAATTAGCCCATAAAAAATAGTTAAAGATGAAAAGCCTTGCTACTTAGACATTTATCTAATGTCAAATTATAATAAGGCAGAGTTTCAATTTATGATAGAAGAACCTTTACAAATAATTTAAATAAATACATTAAGATATTTTCATGTATTATCTATATTACTACCCGACACGTTATAAATTATTATCAACGTTGGAGTACCAAAATTAATCGGTTCATGCTTCCTACAAACATTCAAAAAAAAGTATTTAGTACATTACAAGACTTGGGTTTACACAACCTAAAACAACAAAATATGTCGTCATACTTATATTACAACCCAGGGTGTCATGATCAAATCAGCCTTCAAAATTACATATAAATGACAACACATGGATCATAATATACAAGTTTCGAGATTACTACAAAATATAGAGGCCTATATGCTAATGTGAACTTCCTTAAAACTCTCAAAAACTCCATCTCTAATGGCCAACTTCAAGTATTCTCTCGAAGATTCCCTACAATAAAAATAACTATCGCTGAGCATAAAGCTTAGCGGTGTAAAAAAATTATAGGTTTTGAGCTATCAGATTCTCTAATTTACCTTTCTCAAGTTGTGGGCATCAAAATTAAATGTATATATATAAACTAGGTAACCAAGTATATCAAGCGTATCAAATTCAATATTTAAAGATTTAAGTGTCAAAAGGCTCATAGAACCATCTTTACAAGAAATTAATAAACAAGTTTCACCGAAGATGTACATCATATTATCACACAAAGAATAATCAAGTGTCAAGAAGGACTGAAACCCCGTATCAAGAGGGGTCAAAGCCCAATAATCAAGAGAACCAAGAACCATATTAAAAATGGCTTTCTAATTCGTACATAAAATGGACAACTTTCATACTTAAGACGAACCAAAAATTCAGAACCAAGATGGAAAATTAACTGAATTAAGAGGCAGTCAAAGTACAAAGTCACATCCAAAGAAGGGCAAAGCTAACAATAATGTCAAGTGATTAAGCAATCCATACAAGTGGGCAAGTTACACAAGTGTCTTGAAAGTCTCAATAGATACCATACAAAGTGACAAAGAGTAACCAAGGTACAAGATAATCTTTCAAATATACGAAGAGGTAACAAGAGTACAAGTACAAGTTTATACACAAACCTCAGTCTTTTTGCATAGAAATCGTCTGACACAACTTCAAGAGTTCGAACCGTAGACCAACCAACGTATCAAGTTCCTCAACTTGTACACGAATATATACAACTTTTAAAATACAATTAAATAACTTCTATAAAATCTAATAGATGTTGACATAAAATAAGATTATCACCACTAGTAAGCCTAGCCTATGTAAATATGACTATTCTCCCAAAACAGTAAATATGGCAAGTATGGTACCTCATGTCGTCAGTGGCGTAGCCATGAATTTTATGAAGGGGGGTCCAAATTTGAATAGTAAATGTTTTTTAGAAAACGATGATTTATAGAGATTCTATTTTTAATAATATTATGATATAATTTGGGTAAATAAGTCTCCTATTTATAGAGAAAGAAAACATTATTCTAAAAGGAAAATGTATTAAAATTTAAGAAAATCTTATTCCACAAAGGAAAAAGGTATTAAAATATAAGGAAATCTTATTCCACAAGGAAAAGATATTAAAATTTAAGGATTTCTTTTCAATTAAAACCTTATTCCAAAAGGCAATTTAAGAAAAAAGTATTAAAATATAAGGAAATCTTATCCCACATAGGAAAATGTATTAAAATTTAAGGAAATAATTCAATTTTAATTGAAAAAAAATCCTTATTGGATGTAAGATTCGAACTTGGGTCACCCAAGACAAGCATGACACTATTTACCACCAAGGTACTAAACATTTCTATTAAACTTACGCATGTTTATTTACTTACAAACTTCAAGAAGGCAAAATAATTATAGTAGAATGAAAACGTTCATGCGGAGAATCGAACTGGGGCAGTGAGTGGGCTTGTGACAGATCTAGTCATCTCCACTGCAGGTTACTTTGTTATATTAGGGTGTCCAAAATACCATATATACTAATATAAGTCAAAACTTTACGTGTATATATCATATAAATTTTCGACGAAGGGTGTCCAATTGAACACCCTGGGGGCAAGGTGGCTCTGCCCCTGCATGTCGTAACTTAGTTTTGAAAAGGCAAACGATAAAACTGGACTTTATATCCTCGTGAAAGATGTAGGTATATGTCTTAAGGTTGCAAATAATCAAGAATAACCACAAAATACATTTTGTATAAAAATACATAATCAAAACACTAACAGTTGAACATAGGGATTTCTAAATCAGAAACCTAGACAAAATATGACCTATATTGCATTCCATATTTTGAATCCATAAGAGCAAAACTACATTCCCACATAAACATATGAGTTGTAAGAATATTTATTAGCTTTCGAAATTGTATTTATTCACTGAAAATGGAGTTCTACACTCTAACATATGCTAACAATACTAAAAACTGCACAATTCAAAAACAAATTTGATCACTTACCAACACAAAGAGTGTGTATTGAGTTTCAGCCAAAAGGAACAAGGTTTTTCCTGACCTTTTATGGATTAATATGGTCTTGAGAGAGTTTTCAAGGTTTCGTGGCCTTTATGGAAACGAATTCTCCAGAGGAGGTGTGAAAACATCTCTTACAAAAGTGATGGGGGGAAGGTGGCTGCCCAAAAAGTGAAAAATTGCCCGCCCAAAACACACACACACAACCGTCCTTCATCAAATTAGAGGCAATTACGATTAGTATATTATATAATTACCCCAATACTGTAACGACCTGATTCCATCGTTATAGAAAAGCCAACGGAGAAAAATTTTGGGCCGAAAAACTTTTTCGTAGTAACTTGGAATTTTCCAACCTAGTCCAGATTTGAACGATATCGGAGTCAGTAAGGTTTAGGGAAATCTGGTAACAATTGGGAAATCTAATTATGAATTTGATCACATGAGTAGGTAGCTAAGACATTAAAAAACTCGTACGAATTTACGGAATTGAATTCGGGTGAGTAGAACTCCCAAAATTGATCTTAGCTTGGACGGATATTTTCTACGTGACATGGGATGGAGGTGTGTTGTGAAATAGGGGTTTGAAATTCTTAAATTTGCTCATTGTTTCCATGCAAGCTGCTAAGGCAGGATTTTCCTGCCAAGGCAGGGCCGCTGTAGCGAGGTTAGGACCGATGTGGCAGGACAAATGAGACTTAGTCAGAAATGAACCCCAAAAATATTTTATTCTACACTTTTCGACTTTGAGAGCTAAGGAACGACCCCAGGTGTTTTCTTGAAAGTTTTCCACTATTTTTTAGGCTAAATGTAAGGTTTTCACTCCCCGAATTTGTTTTTCGATACATAGAAGTTGGTTTCTTAGGTGATTATTATTGGGGAAGGATTTTTGGAACTGTTTGGATGGTGGGAAAAGCCCTAATTTGGATATTGGGATCATGGGTTTGATCTAGGATTGATGGTGTTGATTATATTTCAGATAATTAAGTTTTGTTTATTGATCCTAGCATTCTATTGATTGTTTGTAGACCAAGAATAAGCGAAAAGAATCCGGAAAGAGAAGAATCAAGTTTCTTAGGGGATCCAAGCTTTGTTCGAGATAGGTGGTGGTTGTAATTTCATGTTGGTGTGATATGTATTTGTAATTACTTCTTTATAATGCATGTATGTATGTGAATGTTTCATTATTGATCACACTATTTGTAAATGGGGATGATTGAATAATTGTATGTCATGAATCATAACTTGATTGTATGATTATGCGAATGTACATTGTGATTGTGATTGTGTCCTATTGAATGGATCAGGTGTTGCGTTCAGACACACTAACTTGGATCGGGTACCACGTATCGGTACACTAATAGTTTGGGTATGGGTTCCATGAGAGGACCAATTACTTGGCATATTTGTATATCTTGAGATTGTGAAATTGTATGTTGTAAGTGATAATTGATATTGTATATGTTCAGTGTATGCATGTTTATTATTGTTGTAATGACTTATATATGTTTCGCTTATTGGGATAGTCGTGTGATCCTACCAGTACACTGTGGTTATGTACTGATATTGCACTTGCGCTTCCATTGTTGAGTACATGGCATCTTTAGGCAGCTATTGACAGACCTCGCTTAGAAGATCAGTGATCAATTAAACTCAAGGGTGAGCCAGTTCTTTCGGGATGCCATGAGTTCTCTTCTTGTTTATGTCCACAATTTTGGACTTAGACTAGTACTTTAGATTTTCTTATGTTTAATTAGGTTGTACCCATTTCCTTAGACTTATTATCCTTGTTAGAGTCTGGTACATTGACTTTCAGGTTCTAGTCATTATTTCCGCATTTGGTTGTTAGAGTTTTGTTGGAGTTTATGGGGACTCTGTATTGTTCCTTTAGCATTTAAACCTACTTTCGTACCTTTAAATGCCTTAGTTTGATTAAGTTGTGTAGTTCTTGGTTAGCTAATTAGTATTAATGGTTCTCCCACCGGAGGGTTAGAGTGGGTGTCAATTACGATGGTCTAGGTTTTTGACAAAATTGGTATTAGAGCCTATTGATCTCGATGTATCAAAATGAGTCTAGTAAAGTCTTGCGGAACGGTATGGAGACGTCTGTACTTTTCTTCAAGAGGCTATAGGACTTTAGGAAATCTCTCTTCTTTCTCTTGTCTCCTTTCGTGCTATAACTTGATTCCAATTGGTATCTAATCTCTTTCACTCTTCTATCCGCATATGGTTAATACAAGGTTCAACAGCGTCCAGTCTGTAGCTCCCGTCAATGCGCCAGCTGAGAAATCTGCACGAGAGGTCACGGTCGAGGCAGGGGTAGAGGACGAGCAAAAGGCAGAGGCCGAGGAAGGGTAGCACCTGCTAAGAATGGAGTTTCGATTGAGAATGCTCTCAAAAATGAGAATCATCATGTGCATCATGAAAAGATAGAGGAGAATGTTGAGGATGAGGAGAATGTTAGAGAAGAGGGAGAAGTGCAGGCTGAGACTACAAGTATTCCTCTCTTAGATCCAGTGTTAACTCAAAAGATTATGTCGTTCTTGAAAGGATTGGTTGGTCCTGGAGTGCTTCCCTCTGTTCAAGCAACTCAAGCTCCCGCCAATCCCCCTATCGTTATCACTGCTCCCAAGATAGGTGGAAATGTGGGTATTGATGCCTTCTTTCATCATTTGTTAAGCCCTGTTATGACTGGTAATGAACATGAGATGCTGACTAAGTTCTTGAAATTGAAACCGATTATGTTCCATGGTTCTGAGAGTGAGGACACCTATGAGTTCATCCTAGATTGTTATGAGAGGCTTCATAAGTTGGGAATTGTCCATCAGTATTGAGTAGATTTTGTGACTTTTCAACTTCAAGATGAGGCTAAGCAATGGTGGAGAGCTTATGTGGAATGCAGATCTTCAGCTTTACTCTCACTCACTTGGACCCAGTTTCATGCTCTATTTTTGGAGAAATATGTACCACAAACCTTGAGGGATCGTAAGAAGGATGAGTTCATGGCTTTGGAGCAAGGTGGTATGTTTGTGGCTGCTTATGAGGCTAAGTTCCACGCTTTGTCTAGATATGCTACACAATTGGTGACTACTTAGAAAGAGAGGATCCGCCTATTTGTGAAGGGATTAAATTCTGAGTTACAGGTATTGTCTGTTCATATGACCTCTGCTGGAAAAAGCTTCAATAAGGTAACTGATTTTGTGAAGAAAGTGGAGGGGTGAGGCGAGACGGTTAGGCTAAGGCATTGGATAAGAAACCAAGAATTCAGGTAACTTTTAGGGTTCTTACTCCAGAGGTTTAGGGAGGTCGACGCTTGCAGCCCGACCAAATCAGTCAACTATGCTCGCTTCTAGAGGTAATTACTCGGGAACTCCACTTCAGAATTTGATTCAGGATAGCCAGGGAGCCGCACCTTCGACAGGCAGCAGGCCATCTTTTAATCATACTTGTTATAACTGTGGAGAACCTGGGCATATGAGGAGATATTGTCCCCACCCGCCCATGTTGGATTCTGCGCAGCAGCAGTCTAGAGTAGTGGTACCCACAGGAAATGGTAATAATGGTCGAGGGCGTCTACAAGGTGGGCGAGGAGGAAATCAGCGAGGCAGTGAAGGTCAGAGAAATGGTAACACAAGCAGAGGTACAGTACAGCCAGGCAGAGAAGTCGACCGTCAAGATGACAGGGCTCAATGTTACGCCTTTTTGGGCAAGACCGAGGCGTAGGCGTCTGAAGTAGTGATCACAAGTACTATTCTTGTCTGTGACCAGATGGCTAATATGTTATTTGATCTAGGTTTTACTTATTCTTATGTGTCCGTGTGATTTGCCTCAGAATTTGCTATGATTTGTGATATGCTTGATGCCCCCATCCATATTTCTACCCCAGTTGGAAAGTCTGTCATAGTCACCCATGTCTATCATGTTTGTCCTATTTTGTTTATGGGTTTTCATACTTGGGCTGATTTGGTGATTTTGAACATGACTGACTTTGACATAATCTTAGGCATGACTTGGTTGTCCCTTATTAAGTTGTGCTTAATTGTAATACTAAGTCTGTGACTCTAAAAATTTCGAGAAGGGAAAAGTTAGAGTGAGAAGGGGTGTACAAGCGTAAGCAAGCTAAGATCATATCCTTCATTCGGGCTAGGAAACTGGTAGGGCAGGGTTGTTTTATTTGGCTCATATTCAGGATGTTGAGGTTGAGTGTCCATCTATTGAGTCTATTCCTGTGGTGTCAGAATTTAGAGAAGTGTTTCCTATTGATTTGCCTTGTATGCCTCCGGATAGTGATATAGATTTCTGCATTAATTTATAACCTGGTACCCGCCCTATTTTCATCCATCCGTATCATAGGGCTCCGACGGAATTAAAAGAGCTTAAGGCTCAAATCCAAGAAATATTTGATAAAGGATTCATCTATCCTAGTGTTTCACCCTGGGGTGCTCCGGTCTTGTTTGTTAAGAAAAAGGATGGTAGTATGAGGATGTGTATATATTACCGGCAATTGAATAGGGTCTCCATTCGAAACAAGTATCCATTGCCTCGGATAGTTGATATGTTTGACCAATTGCAGGGTGCATCAGTTTTCTCTAAGATTGATTTAAGGTATGGCTACCATCAGTTAAAAATTAGACCTGAAGATGTGCCCAGCATTTAGAACCCGCTATGGGCACTATGAGTTTCAAGTTATGTCGTTTGGGTTTACTAATGCGCTTGCAGCTTTTATGAGTTTAATGAATGGTATGTTCAAACCATTTTTGGATTCGTTTGTTATATTCTATATTGATGATATTTTGGTTTATTCGAAAAGTGAGAGAGAGCATGTCGACCATCTTCGTATTGTTCTGGGTGTTCTTGGGAAACAAAAGTTGTATGCGAAATTTTCTAAGTGTGAATTTTGGTTGACTTCGGTTGCCTTTTTGGTGCATGTAGTTTCAAAATAAGGGGTAATGGTATATCCCTAAAAGATTGAAGATGTTAAGAACTGGGTTCGACCTAGCTCTGTAACTGAAGTTAGAAGTTTTGTGGGTAGCTACTATCATTGTTTGTAAAAAACTTTGCTTCTATTGCCACACACTTGACAAATTTGAGTAAAAAGAAGATACTTTTTGAATGGACTAAAAAAGGTGAGAAGAGCTTTCAAAAGCTCAAGACTCTCTTGACCACAACACCTATTCTAGCACTATCGGTGGAAGGTAAAGATTTTATTATTTATTGTGATGCTTCACATTCGGGTTTAGGTGTTGTGTTAATCCAAGATAAGAATATTATAGCTTATGCATCGCGACAGTTGAAGGGGCATGAGAGGAATTATCCAACACATGGTTTAGAGTTGGCAGCGGTAGTGTTTGCTCTTAAGATCTGGCGGCATTATATTTATAGTGTTAAGTGTGAGGTGTTTACTGATCATCGTAGCTTGCAACATGTTTTCACTCAAAAGATCTGAATTTTAGACAGCGAATGTGGATAGAGTTACTCAAGGAATATGATGTGACCATCCAATATCATTCGGGTAAGGCTAATGTAGTGGCAGATGCACTAAGTCGAAAGGTAGTGAGTATGGGTAGTTTAGCTTGCATGAGTGTATCCAAACGACCCTTAGCTAAGGAAATTCAAACCTTGGAATCTAAGTTCATGTAGTTGGGCATCTTAGAGAAAGTTGGGGTGTTAGCTAGCATTGAAGTAAAGGCCACGTTCATTGAGAAGATCAACGCCAAACAGTTTGAAGATGAAAAAATTTGAATAAGCTTAGAAAGAAGACTGTGATTGGTAAGGCACAAGGGACCACTCTTGATACGGAAGGTGTGCTCAGTTTTAAAGAAAGGATTTGTGTTCCTAGAGTGGGCGACTTGATTCAGAAACTATTGGCAGAATCCCATGGTTCGCGGTATTCTATCCATCCTAGTGTGACCAAGATGTACCGATACTTGAAGCGTCTTTATTGGTGGCCTAGCATGAAGAAGGATATAGCGGAGTTTGTAGGTTAAAATTGCAAACAAGTAAAGTATGAACCTCAAAGGCCTGCAGGGTTGCTTCAGAGAATTTCAATTCCGGAATGGAAGTGGGAAATGATAGCTATGGATTTTGTGGTTGGTCTTCCCAAAACTTTGGGAAAGTTTGATTCTATTTGGGTAGTGGTGGACAGATTGACTAAGTCCGCCCATTTTATTCCCGTCAGAACAGATTATAATGCTCAACAATTGGCTAAGGTTTATGTGAAAGAGATAGTGAGGTTGCACGGGGTGCCCCTTTCTTTCATCTCAAACTGTGGTACGCAGTTCACCTCCAAGTTTTGGAGGAAATTACATAATGAATTGAGCACGCAACTCACTTTTAGTACAACTTTCCATCCACAGACGGACGGGCAATCAGATAGGACTATTCAAGTGCTAGAGGACATGTTGAGGAGAAGTGTGATTGACTTTGGAGGACATTGGGATAAGTTTCTACCTTTGTGTGAGTTCTCCTATAATAATAGTTATCACTCCACCATAGATATGGCACCGTTTGAGGCACTCTATAGGAGGGGATATAGATGTCCCATAAGGTGGTTTGAGGCTGGAGATGTAAAACCTTTGGGGTTGATTTAGCGAAGGATGCTCAGGATAAGGTAAGAAGCATCCAAGCTAAGCTTTTAGCGGCCCAGACTAGAAAGAAAAAGTATGCAGACCATAAGGCAAGAGACATGACATTTCAGACTGGTGAAAATGTTCTTCTTAAGGTATCACCCATGAAAGGGGTGATGAGATTTGCCAAGAAGGGCAAGTTAAGTTCGCGATACATTGGTCCCTTTGAGGTTCTTGAATGTGTAGGGCCAGTGGGTTATAGATTGGCTTTACTTCCTAACCTATCAGGAGTTCATCCGGTATTTCATGTGTTCATGTTGAAGAGATATCATGGTGACGGGGATTACATAACAAAATGAGACTCAGTTGTCTTAAACAAAGACCTTCAGTATGTGGAGGAACCGATTGCAATTCTTGTTCATGATGTCCGAAAGCTGAGGACCAAGGATATTAAGTCTGTGAAAGATCAATGGAAGCATCGTCCAGTTGAGGAAGCTACTTGGGAAATCGAGAAGGATATATGAGACAAGTATCCCTAGTTGTTCGTCAAATCATGTACTACTACATTCTTACGTTAGCCTGTTTTTCCTAAGTTTGTCATTCGGGGATGAGTGATAGGTAAATTGGTATCTATTATAACGACCCTATTTCGTCGTTATGGAAAAGCCAACGAGGAAAATTTTTGGATCGGAAAACTTTTGAGTCAGTAAGGTCTAGGGAAATCTGGTAACAATTAGGAGATCTAATTATGAATTTGATCATATGAGTAGATAGCTAAGTCGTTAAGGAACTCGTAAGACTTTACGAAATTGAATTCGGGTGAGTAGAACTCCCGAAACTGATCTTAGCGTGAATGGAAAATTTCTTAGTGTCATGGGATGGAGGTGTGTTGTGAAATGGAGGTTTGGAATTCTTAAATTTGCTCATTGTTTCCGTGCAAGTCGCTAAGGCAGGATTTTCCCGCTAGGGCGGGGCCGTTGTAGCGAGGTGAGGACTATTGTGGCGGGATAGACATGACTTAAGTCGGAAATAAATCTCAAAAATATTTTATTCTGCACTTTTTTGACTTTGAGAGCTAAGGAATGACCCCATGTGTTTTCTTGATAGTTTTCCACCATTCTTGAGGCTAAAGGTAAGGTTTTCACTCCCCGAATCTGTTTTTCGATTCATAGAACTTGGTTTCTTAGGTGATTATTATTGGGGAAGGGTTTTTGGAACTGTTTGGATAGTGGGAAAAGCCCTAATTTGGATATTGGGATCATGGGTTTGATCTAGGGTTGATAGTGTTGATTATATTCCGGTTAATTAAGTCTTGTTTATTGATCCTAGCATTATCACTACCAAAAAATCGCCTTTTAGCCACGGTTTATTAGCCACGGTCGCAAAAATTGTGGCAAAATTAGCTAAAAAATAAAAAATTCTCTACAAAGTACGAACTGTGGCTAAATATCTGTGGCTAAAATAGCCGGGTAAAATTTCATTCCCTCCCTTTATTTTTTTCATTTGCCTCCTTTTCTATTATTTCCCTCTACTCACACTCTTTTCTCTCACTTCACCCAAAACCAACCCCCAAAATCTAAATCAATTTCTGCCCAAAATTCAACTCTCTTCTTCAAAATCGATTTCTGTCAAAAGCCGCTTCAAATAGTTGTGTAATGTGGTAAGTTTGCTTCGTTCAAGTAACAAATCTTTGGAATCTAGTGTAATTAAACTCAAAATTGAATGTAGGGTTTTGGATAAAGTTTTTGTTTATTGAAGTTATGAGCTTTTGAAATCTGCAATTTGATGTGTTTTTATTGGGTTTTCATGTTGTAAAGAATAGAAATTTTAGTGGTAGGTTATACGTCCTACTTTATTTATGTTGGAAAAATCATGCTCACACCTCTGGAAAGATTGATGGATATATTTTCACCACGAATTTTGTAGATAAGATTATACATTGGAGGAATTATTACCATAAATCGATAACCTATAAACTTATATACAAATCTTGAGAGGTGTGAAATTTTGCAGGATTAGATCTCCTTTTTTTTGTTCTGTGCATTTCAAACCATGTTCTAGTTATCGTTTGTTTCTGTATAAGGAACATGAATTTAAGTCTAACATTTGAAAAATTAAAGAGCAGTGCCTATTGGGATCAAATACGTTACTACTTGTTTTAAGTTTTATTGGGTTTTCTAGTTGTAAGAGCACAATCATTGTTAGAAAGCCTACGAGGACGACAAGCTGACAACAATAGCACAATTTCCCTAAATTTTGATCAACTAGATTACCAAATTGTGAATGAGAATATCACAACTCCTACTCTCGGTAATGGAAATTTCATTTCTTCTTCAAGTTTTGTTGGAGCCAGCTCACAAGTGAAAAATGAGTCGTTACTTGTCCACATTAGAGGTTAGAAGTAATTTCATATTAGAGTTGATTGTTGCTTTTTATTCTTTATTACTAGTTTGTTGTTATCATTACTTTTCATTTGTGTTAATGGCTTGTTAAAATGATAGTTACTTCAACCGGAGAAGTTACTACTCAAAAGATGCAATCAAATCGAGTTTGAAACTTTGAAAAAAATTAAAAAATCATGGTGGAACTAAATGGTGATGGAAAAGGAAGTGACAATGGTTCAAATTTGCTTGTGAGATTTCTTGGCAAACTTTCTCAAATGTTAGTATTTTGTCCCATATTAGTTGAGTGATGGGATAGGATGCCACATGAAAAAACAAAACGACAATGGCAACTTATTGAGGTAACTAGCTAACTTTATTACAATTCAAATAATGTTATCTTTTTCAATAGGTACTGATTTATGAATACAAACATATTTGAAGGAGAATTTTGAGTTTGATTATGAGATTGGATTTAAATGGGTGATGCAATCTTTAAACGAGAGGTGGAGGGCCCTTAAATATAAGTTACGAAGTAATAACTTCTACCCCAACAAAAGTAAAGAAGAGCTACTTGCCAAGCCTCCCGAAAATGTGGATTCTATTGATTGGATTGCCTTTGTGCATCACTGTAATGAGGATAAGATGAAGGTAATTGTTGTTCATAATTTGATTCTTTCTTTCTCTTATTTTTTGGGTAAATAATTTTTATTAATAACCAAAATGGACTTTACAACTCAAGGTAAAAATAAAAAACAGAAGAACTAGGTTCGATATTCATTCGAAATCTCTAGGCTTGCATATGTAGACTCTTAGAAAAAAAAACAATTTCAACACAGTTTACGTTGGGTATACATTCAGTTCTCCTAGTTTTCTAGCCGACTAAGGTCTCAAATTGGCTCTCAAATATACTTTTTGAAGGATCATTTTGATCAGGACTTCATCTATTCTTCTTGGCTTTGGAATATCCTCAGTTAGACATCTGCCACAAGTGTTAAATTATCCTTGTAAGTGTCATTCTGTAAATATCATCCCATGAAACATTTCCTTTGCATTAGTTTTCAGCCCATCGCAACTCACCCTGCTACTCCATTGGACTCCTGCTACATAACAACTTTACTTCAGAAAAGTATGGAAAGGAAGAAATATGAAACTTTCTAACTCCTAAGTTCTGTACATACACAATATAACTCATTTTGTACATTTAAATATGCCTTCAACTATAAATACAATAAGAATTAGAAGTTATAACTTATATGCTAAATTTGTAGAGACAAAGAGGGCTGAAAATTACTAGTTACTTATAAGAAACCTATGTGATGTCAATGAATGCTTCAAATATGTTGGTAAGTTCTTGTTTCGGCTTTGCAATGTCTGTTTTTGCTCTCTCCCTTCAACATCATTAGAGCTTAAACTCTTTTCTCGCTCCGATATCTTCCTTTTAAATTTTATATTGCATCTTTTGTGTGGAAGTAGATACTCCTTTTAAGATGCCAACAATTATGAAATAGGATATAGTTGTATGATTGTTGAGCAATCTAAATGAACATGTTATAAAGACCATTGTGAGTCTGAAAATTTAAGATTGATTTTGTTTGCTTTCATTAAGTAATATTGTTGGTGTTGGCTGTGTTAAAGCGATTTATATAGCTTTAAGAACTTGTGTCCTACATCTTGTGAAATTGCCCTTCTATTACATGTAATTAAATTTATGTTTGATAATTACAGAAATAAAGTGCACAAAATGTAAAAAATAGAAAGAAACTTAAAGTCTCGCATGCCGGTGGTAGCAAAAGCAATGCAAGGAGAGGTCGTCAAATGGTATGTTTCTTAACCTTGAATTCTATTTGGAAATCATTTTATTGTATCAAGTGAAATGTGTTTCATGTTTATTTTTTATTTATATATACTTGATTAATGACAGGAGCAAAAATTGAAAAGACTTGTGTGTCGGAGTGAGGTTATTTTGTCAACTTTACCGAAGAAGGATGGTAATTATGTGAATGAGATTTTAGCTGTAAGATTTATATACTTGTCCATTTTCAAATTTCAATTATGGTGTTGATTTATTCTTGTCTTTTTTCTTTGGTCCATAGCCTAGCATAAGACTCAACTAGCTATCAAAGAATAAAAATAAAAAATAACTAATGTAGGTGAGAAGTGAGCTTATTGTTCTAGCAGCTGCCTTTGTGCTACAAATGTGTCTGCCTAGGATGCTCTTCATCTTTCCTCGTCAAATAACTTTGAAATTGTGATCATTTATTTTGGGTTCTCTCATTACACATTAGAAAGTGGTTTTTGTTTAAGTTTTAGTCAAAATAGTTGATGTCAGGTAGTAATACTTTTGTTAATATTTTTTTTGTACAAATTATGTCAACTTCTGTTAGTAGTAGTGCTTTGGGGTGTGTTCTATTTGCTTTTAGTATTGTGAAAATATCCTTTCTTGTAGGATAAGATATCGAAGCATCTGCCTAAAGATCAGGAACTTGCTGCCAGTTCAGGTGTTCCTATGAAGATACTAGCTCATCCTAATGATGCCGTTGGAAAAGTGTATGGAGTTGAACATTCTGATCGTGTGCGTGGTTTAGGTGGTAATGTTTACCCTTCAAATGCTTTTGGAATGCCTCGCATTCAATTAGTCATGTGAATCTTGGTAGCTCTAGTAGTATGTCTCATCAACGTGTTAGAGACCTAGAGAAACATGTAGAAACCTTGAAAGAAAAGGGATATAAAGAGACCAAAAAACAGCTTGAGGCGACCAAATAAACGCTCGAGGAAACTAAGAATCGGCTTGTGCAAAATGAGAATCAGTTGGCAACTCTTCATAGGCTTTTACAAGCTAAGTTTGGTAGTGAGTTGCCTACTTTCAACTAATCTTCTTAGCCTTTAGTATATTTTAAGACAACCTATATATATGGTGTTTCTTTTAACTTTTAGTATTTCCATTACTCTAGTATTTGTGGTATTTTGTATGAATATTCAAGTTTGAAGCTCTTATCTTTTGGGACTATATGTAGAACGATGTTGGAACTTTGATCATTATTATAATAGCTGGTTTTGTGTGTATACTGGTTCAGTAAATCATTTGGAGATCATTTAATTGTATCAAGTGATAATTATGTGATCACTGTGAATGCCTATCAATTAGTGTATTGATATTGGGATATATAGCAGGGAAATTATTGTTTTTAAAATAAATAAAAAACACTTTTACTACGGTTGAACCGTAGCTAGTTCATATTTTGTATGAAAGTTATGAGCAAATTACCAACGCCTAAATTAGCCACGGTTAATATATGGATAAGTCATGATTTGTTGTACGCAAATTTACCCATGGGTAGACCGTGGCTAAACACAATCTAAACCGTGGCTAGAAGAAAGTTACCACGGACGCTAAAACCGCGGCAAATTTCATGGCGACGCCCCTGTTGGGCACGCAGCCGACCGTGGCTAAGTGGCCATGGCCAATATGTGATAGCCACGCACTGCAAAAAAAACTGTGTTTACCGACGGGCAAAATCCGTCACTATCCATTGAAAATCCGTCACTAAACATGATTAGTGACGGATTAGCAACGGATTATTGACTGTTGCTATTACGCTCGTTAATAAGCTCTTAGTGACGAAAATGTGAGTTCCGTCACTAGTTTAGCGACGTCATAGTGACGAAATATTTCCGTCGCCACTAGTTAGCAACGGACATAGTCGTCATTATACTTATACAATTTTGTTGCTAATTTCATAATTCTAGGACGAAAAAATGAGTTCCGTCACAAGTTTAGCGACGTAATAGTGACGAAATATTTCCGTCGCCATTGTTAGTGACGGACATAGTCGTCATTATATTTATATAGTTTTGTTGCTAATTTCATAATTTATTTCGTCATTTTGGATAAATTTGCGACAAAATTTCCGTTGCAACATATTTTGTCTCAACATATTAGGCCTTCAATAATCCATCGCTAATCCGTCGCCAACATTCTTTACATAGCAACGACCAAATAGTCGCTAAATTTGTTGCTACATACATTTGGTTAAAATATCTAAAGAAAACTATCAAGTACTCTTAAATGAACCTACATTCATCAAAATGTTACTACACAATTCGTAGTTTCCAAAAAACATGACAATATCAAAAACTAAAGTTGCGGGAGACTAAGGGATACGATCGTCACTTGAAATTGAGGGATCAACCTCATCCACATTAGTAGTATGAGACACTATGGGTGTCACAAGCGCTGGGTTGCCAGAGGGATCAGTAATCGCTGCTTGCACCTGCTCAACAATAATAGGAATAAGATGACTAGTAAATGTAGGCATCATTTGCTTTACAAACTCATCCATTTTTGTTGTCGATGTTGATTGAGAAAATGGAGGTGGTAATGATGATGAGCCACAACGATTCTGCC
>JAJOOF010063309.1:0-21211 GCA_029582545.1 Solanum lignicaule
TATATTTATATAATTTTGTTGCTAATTTCATAATTCATTTCGTCATTTTGGATAAATTTGCGACAAAATTTCCGTTGCAACATATTCTGTCTCAACATATTAGGCCTTCAATAATCCGTCGCTAATCCGTCGCCAACATTCTTTACATAGCAACGACCAAATAGTCGCTAAATTTGTTGCTACATACATTTGGTTAAAATATCTAAAGAAAACTATCAAGTACTCTTAAATGAACCTACATTCATCAAAATGTTACTACACAATTCGTAGTTTCCAAAAAACATGACAATATCAAAAACTAAAGTTGCGGGAGACTAAGGGATACGATCGTCACTTGAAATTGAGGGATCAACCTCATCCACATTAGTAGTAGGAGACACTATGGGTGTCACAAGCGATGGGTTGCCAGAGGGATTAGTAATCGCTGCTTGCACCTGCTCAACAATAATAGGAATAAGATGACTAGTAAGTGTAGGCATCATTTGCTTTACAAACTCATCCATTTTTGTTGTCGATGTTGATTGAGAAAATGGAGGTGGTAATGATGATGAGCCACAACGATTCTGCCCATAGTAATTTTGTGCTTCAAATCCAAGACCGTATATTCTTTTTTGTTTTCTCCTCACGCAGCTTGGTAATATGCTTTACATTGATCAATATCAGTTTGAGACACAATTTTTTCCCGTAATATTTCTTCATATTTTTCCTATAATAAGTAGAGGAAATGAGAAAGTATTAAAGATAGGGAACAAAACAAATTTTGAAGGAAAATGCAGAAAGATGCATAAGAGGTCTCAAGACCCCTTAAATGTAGTGTACATTTTTCAACCATATGATAAAAAACAAGACAAAAGGTCTCAAGACCCCCCAAAAGACACACACAAAGCAGGACAAGAGGTCTCAAGACCCCCCAAAACACATACACAAAAGCACTTTACATATGATAAAAAAAAATCAAGGAATCAAGTTACAGGGAACTACTCTGATGATGCACAATCCTCAAATTTCTCATTTGGGATTCAGGACAACCCAATGGTGTCTACTCCAACTCCCATTCAAATTGAACTGCGAAAGGAACCTGCAAGCACTCACACTATTGTCGAAAGAACCCAGCCTACTCAACATGATAATCGGAAGCTGTAAAAGGTAAAATCGAAGAACAACAAATTCAAGACAATAAGAAGAAATCAGGTAAGCCCCTTCCTAACAATAACCGTGATGATTCTTACACTAACAGTGAAGTTCATTTACACAATGGTGTAAATGAACCAATTAGCAAGAATATTACTCCTTTGCAACATGCATATAAACATGCCCATGGGGAGATTGTGATTTTATCTGGTAACATAAAATTCTTACTTGACAAATACTAGAACCCAGCATCAAATGGACAAGAACATCCCAGGGAAATCAAAATCACCAACAACCTCCTCAAAATAATACCAATAAGGACTTTTTGTTTTTAGATTAAGATTGGTGTTATGAATTAAATAGTGCATGCAACTTACAGAAATGCCAATTCACATAGGATGAGAGCCCAGGAAAAATCTAGATTTATACATTCATTGATTGAAATTTAAAAAAGAGGGCAGGGTCGAGAGCTACAGAAGAAAAGAAAAGAAACGAGACGTTTGAAACCTGATTGACCAAGGTACGAAACCATCACTTTCACTGCAAGCTTTAACTTGATGCTAACTACTTTTTCTTCTTACTACCACCAGCCTTTGATTTCTTGTTAGCAGCTCCTTTCTCAGTGGTGTGAGTTGTTTCCTATCTTTTAAGTGGAGTGGATGTGCTAACTGGAGCAACTCCTTTCTATTGCCTTTGTAATTCTATTAATGTTGAATCCATTTTCCTTTAACAGAAAGTTAATTCAATCCATGAACCAGCTTCATATACGATTATTCAATCATATGTTGCTCGTCTAAGGCACAATAAGTCCAAAAATGATATTCCTATTGAGTTTACTAGCCCTGTTAACACCACTAAACAGGGGATGCCAATAGTGATATTTTAGAAAGATGATTACATGGTCAAGATGGCAGCCAAATGTAAGTTTACTCTTGTTGGATAATGACTTACACCTGAATTACACTAAAATTGCACAAAAAAAGCCTCAAACAATACCTAAATTACCCTGAAGCAGCATCAGATTCACTCTAAAACAGGACTGAAATTGCACCAAAAACAAATGCACTAGAGTCACACTAAAACAACACTAGAATCACACTAAAACAACACTAAAATTGCAGCGAAAAAACATTAAAACAACACCTGCATTATATCAAAAAAGCAGCAACAAATATGCTCTAAAACACGACTAGAATTGCACATAAAACAACTGCACTAGAGTCACACTAAAACAACAGTAGGATCGCACTAAAAACACTAAAATTGCAACGGAAAAGCATTAAAACAACACCTGCATTATATCAAAAAAGCAACAACAAATACGCTCTAAAACACGACTAGAATTGCACAAAAAACAACTACACTAGAGTCATTCTAAAACAGAAGTAGGATCGCGCTAAAACAACACTAAAATTGCAGTGAACAAGTATCAAAACAACACCTGGATTATACAAAAATAACAGCAACTAATATGATTTTGAACCTATGAGACCATGATTTTTCATCATGACCATGTGTGTGAACGTGCAAATGTAACTCACTTGGTGTTGGATCACTAACTTTTTCAATAGCCTATAAAAAAGAAATCACTTAATTATTAGATATAATCATATTAAGTGCATATTATGTGTTCAGATACAAACATATTCCAGACAAGAAGATGTTTAAAAAAGAGTTCGTAAAATATATACTCACAGGTTTCTTGCGATATTCTCCAATTGAGATAGAGCCGCCCGTGTGAGTCCCAACAGCAACTTCACGGCCATCACGACGATTCTTTGCATTTATTTCTGCCTTTTTAATACACTCATCACTTCCCCAAAGTTGCATCCATCTTTCCCACACATGTTCAGGTGCAAAACCTGGCCTAACTCCTCCCCCTTTTATTTTAGAAATGAAATTCCTGTATTTTACTACTGCCTTAACCAACCAGTGTCTCTTCACTTCATTTTCACTAATGAAAACATCCCAATAGATTTTTTTCTGAAATAAATTTTGAAAGTAATACATTAACGTCCTGTCTATAAATGTGAATACACTTACTAAACTCACTAACGATGAAAAGCTATACCTTGAATTCTCCAAAATAAGCAGTTCTTACATAATTTGAGACACCTTTCCAATTGATTCCATTAGAATCAACTTCACTTTTGAAAGACTTGGATATGAAATTAGAGCATGGTTTAGATGGTTCCAACACGTGTAAAGTCGAAGAGGTCATTAGGAGGGTTATCATAAATCAAAAATAATATTAGTATCTGACATTATATTTATCAGTGCTAACAGAATGAATAATCATATTACTGATAAGCTAGCAGTAAAATAGGCAAAAAAATAAGCTAGCAGTTATAAACTGATTTTCAGATCGCACATGATCTGGAAATTTTTTACTTGGAATTCTGCCCAGCAGTTCTGCAAATTTTTTACTTGAAAAATCTGCAAATTTGACAGATGCATCACCTGAGAATCTTGCGCAGCAGTTCTAATGTTCAGAAGATTAATAAGCTAGGCACCTAGCAGATGCATCACCTAACTAAGAATAAAATTTCAAGGGTGCATACATGGATGTACTAAGAGTAGATGGTATTACAATGAATAAGTAACAACAACTAGCCTGCAACTTGAAGTGTATATAGATAGTATTCTAGGCAGCAAGACAATCAATGACAAAGGCTACATGCTACAACCCTGAATATTCAATGAAATTCACACCAATCTCTTTCATAGTTTCTTACTATCGTAAAGAAAGATCAGTTCATTCTAACAGAAGCAACACATAATAAACATTTGTTGTTCAAATAGATTGAGTCCATAAACATTCCAATAGAAGCAACACAAAATAATTCTCAGCACGTCACTACACTCTTGACAAAAATCTTAAATGTACACCTATAGATTGAGTTTAAAATTTTCATTTACAGTAGGTAAACTGAAGTTGCTGCAAATGTCGTCTGTAGTGTGCATTTTGAGCTTCTAGCTTGAAAGCTTAACCAATTCCTTCAAAAGCAGTATGGTCCAAGCATGTAAAGCCAAATAGAATACAAATACACTTTAAAAATAGGTACAAATACACTTCAAAAATAGGCAGCCGCAACTTAAGGGTGGAGAAATGACATGATATTAGAAATAATATTTCTTTGTTAGAAAATTAGGGAAGAAGCCTAAGTAGAAAGACAAGGGTAAGTAGAAACAAGTTACAAGAATAAAAGCAAAAGAATGGACTAACCCTGCATGAGTTATAAAAACAAGGGTCCGTGTATGGCTATTACCTGTTGGGCTACCCTGAGGAGTCAGACCCTGACCTATTACATTATTCTGATTTGGTGTAGCAGCAACTGTGTTGGTATGATCTATTGGGTTACCGTGAGAAGACATACCCTGACCTATTACGTTACTCTAATTTGGTGTAGCAGCAACTGTGTTGGTATGATCTGATGGGTTGTTCTGAGTAGACAGACCCTGACCTATTAGGTTATTCTGATTTTGTGTAGCTGGAGGTGCCTCAGAGATGGTTGGACTGATACTTTGAGTTGACGTTACAATGGTTGGGGTACCACCTTGTTGAGGAGAAACTATAGTGGGCATGGGAATAGTTGGCATGCTTACACGAATAGCAGGATTACTTCTACCTGAGGATTTTCCACGACCTCTGCCTCGAGCCATATCTGTAAACAAATATAAAATATATATTGTTGTTAGATCATGACTGTTACAAAATAGAATAAAACATTATCCATAATAATGAGAACTATTACAGTAACAAAAAGTAGAGTGAAACACTTATCACAATCAGTAAATAACTGTAAGTAATTCTAATAAGGAATCCTCTATATTAATTGTATGTATAACAATTATTAAAGCTGCAATTAGTAGATTTAATTAAGAGTTAGAATAAGAAATAGAATACACATAGTTAAAAGCAAAAACTAAAGAACATTATCCTAAATTAAAAATCAGAAACAAAGAAAATACATTAAGGATACAATAGTAGATTATCAAGCACTAGTCACTATTTATGTCTTCTTCAAACTCTTCCTCATTTTCAGGACATTCAATCTTACTACAAGCTAAACGAAATGGAAAGAATTCATAGTTAAAATATCATATTTTCATAACACCCAAACGACTAAAATCTCTATTTTTAGTGGTCGACTGAAATGATTCGTAGTTAGGGTTCATATTTTGCAAGTGGAAAACAATGATATGTCGAGTTGAAACTGGAAAATAATGGTATGTCGAGTTAATCTGATATCCTAATGCAGGAATCTGACCGAAATTCCTAGTGGGGGTTCCTATTTTTCAAAGAGAGAGTTGAAAGTCATCAAAATCGAAGCTGACCTAGATGTGGAAATACTGCAAATTGGAGCTAGGGTTTTGATTTTATAACTGGTTCTTGATAAACCTAGCTTGGGAAATTGATTCCCCTTTATGTCTGAACCAACAAATCCATTTGGGGAAACTAAAGCTTTGAAATAGAAAATGGAGTTTGAGCGCTTACCTTTCTAGATGGAGACTTTCTTCAGAGCTTCGAGATGGAGACTTGCTTCAGAGCTTCGAGTGTTACTAGCTTCGAGATGGAGTTTGAAATCGAAATGGAGTTTCAAAGATGGAGGGCGTGGAGTCATCTCTGAAAAGTGTAAGTGGAAGTATGAATATTTTGTGCCCTAAGAATATATCACTTAAAAAAAATTCCAACGGAATTAGTGATGGATTATGACATCCGTCACTTTCAAATAAATATATATATTTAGAAAATATTATATTGACGGATAATTTTGTCACTATATAATATAAATTTTATAAAAATATATATAAAAGTTTAGCAACCTTTTTTTCGTCACTAATTCCGTCGCAAAATATTAATTTAATTTGTCACCCTTATTTAGTTACTAAATCCGTAGAGAAAATTAGGCAACAAAATTTCGCGCTAATATTTAGCGACGAATTAAATATTCCATTGCAAATCTATCGCTATTTTATAAATCTAAAAAATCAATTGTTAATTTTGCAACAAAATGGTAAATTTGTCGCAAATAGATCATTATATAGTCACGGAATATAGTTCGTTGCAAATATCCATTGCTAAACGTTGTTTTTTTAGTAGTGAAGGCAAATTGCAGCTTTTGGGGAAATTGTAGGCATCACCCAGGAGGGCCAACCACGCCCCATGGTTGGACCGACACCCCATGGTTGGACCCATGCCCCGGGGATGGACCCATGCCCTATGGATAGGTTTCGTGGATTGGACATCCTGGACACTATTTTGAGGCAGTGAACCACGGCCAGGACCACGCCCATGGGTGGGTCCATGATCCGTGGATAGGAAAAGTAGTGTATTGGCCAAAATTCTCTGACCATGATCCACGATTGACCAGGACAAACCGTTGGTCCATCCACGGTTCGTAGGTCATGATCTCATAAGTCATGTCAGGAAAATTATTTTAGGAACTTAAGGGTATTTTCCGGTTTTAATTTAATTGAAGTGTTGTCGTTTTGCCTAATAAGTCTAAAACACCTATATAAGTGATATTAACCCCCAAAATCCCCCAATTAAGTCATTCTCTCAAAATCCCAAAATAATTCCAAAAACTCCTCACAAATATTCTCAATCTAGAGGTTGGAAGAAGAAATAGGAGATTGAATCTAGGTCAATATCAAGTCTCCAATTTTCAAGTTTTTGTGGGCAATTAGACTAAGGTATGGTGGTTTTTCATCCAAGGGATCCTTCCACCCTGGAGTCCCCTAGAATTCCACAAATTGATGAAGAATTTTCTCAATTGCAGTTAGGGTTTCTTCCATTGTTGTGAGTCATGATAAATGTGGATCCAATTAAGTAGATTATGATTGTTTATGATTGAATCGATAGAATTGAATGTATTTAGGATAATATTACATCTACCCATGCCTATCCTATGATTTTAGGGTTGAATTGATATAGTGGGATTGATGCCATGTGAGGGAAATTCTATCAGTTAGACATATACTTATAGGATTGATGAATTATGACTAGAATTTCTCTAGATTAAAGCATATATGATGAATAGGATGTTAATTGCTTGAGAATAAAGCATAGATGATGATCATGAGAGGTAGTGCTTTGATAGTAAAGCCTAGACTATGCATTGGTGATTGCAAGTTAAGGCAAATTGCAGCTTTTAGGGAAATTGTTGGTGTCTCCCATGAGGGCCAACCACGCCCCATGGTTGAACCCACACCCCTTGGTTGGACCCACGCCCCGTGGATGGACCCACGCCCTATGGATGGGTTTCGTGGATTAGACATTCTGGACACTATTTTGAGGCAGTAAACCACGGCAGAACCACGCCCGTGGGTGGTTCCACAATTCGTCGATGGGGAAAGTCGTGTATTGGCCAAAATTCTCTGACCATGATCCACGATTGACCAGGACAAACCGTTGGTCCATCCACGGTTCGTAGGTCATGATCTCATGGGTCATGTCAGGAAAATTATTTTAGGAACTTAAGGGTCTTTTCTGGTTTTAATTTAATTGAAGTGTTGTCATTTTGCCTAAGTCTAAAACACCTATATAACTGATATTAACCCCAAAATCCCCCAATTAAGTAATTCTCTCAAAATCCCAAAATAATTCCAAAAACTTCTCGCAAATATTCTCTCTCTAGAGGTTGGAAGAAGAAATAGGAGATTGAATCTACGTCAAGATCAAGTCTCCAATTTTCAAGTTTTTGTGGGCAATCAGACTAAGGTATGATGGTTTTTCATCCAAGGGATCCTTCCACCCATGAAGTCCCCTAGAATTCCACAAATTTATGAAGAATTTCCCCAATTGTAGTTAGGTTTTCTTCCATTGTTGTGAGTCCTGATGAATGTTGAAACAACGGAGTAGATTATGACTGCTTATGATTGAATCGATAGAATTGAATGTATTTAGGATGATATTATATCTACCCATGCCTATCCTATGATTTTAGGGTTTAATTGATATAGTGGGATTGTTGCCATATGAGAGAAAATCTATGGATTGGACATATACTTATAGGATTGATGAGTTATGACTAGAATTTCTCTAGATTGAAGCATATATGATGAATATGACGTTAATTGTTTGAGAATAAAGCACAGATGATAATCATGAGCGGTAGTGCTTTGATAGTAAAGCCTAGACTATGCATTGGTGATTGCAAAACAAGGCAAATTGCATCTTTTGGGGTAATTGTGGGTGTCTCCAATGAGGGCCAACCACGCCCCATGGTTAGACCCAAGCCCCGTGGTTGGACCCACGCCCTATGGATGGGTTTCGTGGATTGGGCATCCTGGACACTATTTTGAGGCAGTGAACCACGCCCAGGACCACGCCCGTGGTTGGGTCCACGATTCGTGGATGGGGAAAGTCGTGCATTGGCCAAAATTCTCTAACCATGATGCACGATTGACCAGGACAAACTGTTGGTCCATCCACGGTTTGTAGGTCATGATCTCGTGGGTCATGTCAGGAAAAATTATTTTAGGTACTTAAGGGTGTTTTCAAGTTTTAATTTAATTGAAGTGTTGTCGTTTTGCCTAAGTCTAAAACACCTATATAAGTGATATGAACCCTCAAAATCCCCCAATTAAGTTATTCTCTCAAATTCCAACATAATTCCAAAAACTCCTCACAAATATTCTCTCTCTATAGGTTGGAAGAAGAAATTGGAGATTAAATCTAGGTCAAGATCAAGTCTCCAATTTTCTAATTTTTGTGGGCAATTAGACTAAGGTATGATGGTTTTTCATCCAAGGGATCCTTCCACCCATGGAGTCCCCTAAAATTCCACAAATTGATGAAGAATTTCCCCAATTGTAGTTAGGGTTTCTTCCATTGTTGTGAGTCATGATGAATGTTGATCCAATCGAGTAGATTATGATTGTTTATGATTGAATGGATAGAATTGCAAGATAGGTTTCGTGGATTGGACATCCTAGACACTATTTTGAGGCAGTGAACCACGGCCACGACCACGCCCATGGGTGGGTCCACGATCCGTGAATGGGGAAAGTCGTGTATTGGCCAAAATTCTCTGACCTCGATCCACGATTGACCAGGACAAACCATTGGTCCATCCACGGTTCGTAGGTCATGATCTCGTAGGTCATGTCAAGAAAATTATTTTAAGAACATAAGGGTCTTTTCCGATTTTAATTTAATTGAAGTGTTGTCGTTTTGCCTAAGTCTAAAACACCTATATAAGTGATAATAACCCCCAAAATCCCACAATTAAGTCATTCTATCAAAATCCCAAAATAATTCTAAAAACTCCTCACAAATATTCTCTCTCTAGAGGTTGCAAGAAGAAATAGGAGATTGAATCTAGGTCAAGATCAAGTCTCCAATTTTAAATTTTTGTGGACAATTAGACTAAGGTATGATGGTTTTTCATCCAAGGAATCCTTCAACCCATGGAGTCCCCTAGAATTCCACAAATTGATGACGAATTTCCCCGATTGTAGTTAGGGTTTCTTCAATTGCTGTGAGTCGTGATGAATGTTGATCCAATTGGGTAGATTATGATTTTTTATGATTGAATCGATAGAATTTCATGTATTTAGGATGATATTACATCTACCCATGCCTATTATATGATTTTAGGGTTGAATTGATATAGTGGGATTCATGCCATGTGAGGGAAAGTCTATGGGTTAGACATATACTTATAGGATTGATGAGTTATGACTAGAATTGCTCTAGATTAAAGCATATCTGATGAATATGACGTTAATTGCTTGAGAATAAAGAATAGATGATGATCACAAGAGGTAGTTCTTTGATAGTAAAGCCTAGACTATGCATTGGTGATTGCAAGATAAGGCAAATTGCAACTTTTCGGGAAATTGTAGGTGTCTCCCATGAGGGCGAACCACGCCCCATGGTTTGACCCACGCCCCTTAGTTCGACCCACGCACCGTGGATCGACCCACGCACCGTGGATCGACCCACGCACCATGGATCGACCCACGCACCGTGGATCGACCCACGCCCTATGGATGGGTTTCATGGATTGGATATCCTGGACATTATTTTGAGGCAGTGAACCACCCCCGTGGGTGGGTCCACGATCCGTGGATGGGGAAAGTCGAGTATTGGCCAAAATTCTCTGACCATGATCCACGATTGACCAAGACAAATCGTTGGTCGATCCACGATTCGTAGGTCATGATCTCGTGGGTCATGTAAGGAAAATTATTTTAGGAACTTAAGGGTCTTTTCCGGTTTTAATTTAATTGAAGTGTTGTCGTTTTGCCTAAGTCTAAAGCACCTATATAAGTGATATTAACCCCGAAAATCACCCAATTAAGTCATTCTCTCAAAATCCAAAATAATTCCAAAAACTCCTCACAAATATTCTCTCTCTAGAGGTTGGAAGAAGAAATAGGATATTGAATCTAGGTCCAGATCAAGTCTCCAATTTTCAAGTTTTTGTGGGCAATTAGACTAAGGTATGATAGATTTTTATCCACGGGATCCTTCCACCCATGGAGTCCCCTAGAATTCCAAAAATTGATGAAGAGTTTCTCCAATTGTAGTAAGGGTTTCTTCAATTGTTGTGAGCATGATGAATGTTGAACCAATTGAGTAGAGTATGATTGTTTATGATTGAGTCGATAGAATTGCATGTATTTAGAATGATATTACATCTACCCATGCCTATCCTATAGTTTTAGCGTTGAATTGATATAGTGGGATTGATGTGAGGAAAACTCTATGGATTAGACATATACTTATAGGATTGATGAGTTATGACTAGAATTCCTCTAGATTGAAGCATATATGACGAATATGATGTTAATTGCTTGAGAATAAAGCATAGATGATGATCATGAGAGGTAGTGCTTTGATAGTAAAGCCTAGACTATGAATTGGTGATTGCAAGACAAGGCAAATTGCAATTTTTGGGGAAATTGTAGGTGTCACCCATGAGGGCAAACCACGCCCCATGGTTGGACCCACTCCCCGTGGTTGGCCTTACGCTCTATGGATGGGTTTCGTGGATTGGACATCCTGGACACCATTTTGAGGCAGTGAACCACGGCCAGGACCACGCCCGTGGGTGGGTCCACGATCCGTTGATGAGGAAAGTCGTGTATTGGCCAAAATTCTATGACCATGATCCACGATTGACCAGTACAAACCGTTGGTCTATCCACGGTTTGTAGGTCATGATGTCATGGGTCATGTCAGGAAAATTATTTTAGGAACTTAAGAGTCTTTTCCGGTTTTAATTTAATTGAAGTGTTGTCGTTTTGCCGAAGTCTAAAACACCTATATAAGTGATATTAACCCCCAAAATCCCGCAATTAAATTATTCTCTCAAAATCCCAAAATAATTCCAAAAACTCCTCACAAATATTCTCTCTCTAGAGGTTGGAAGAAGAAATAGGAGATTGAATCTATGTCAAGATCAAGGCTCCAATTTTCAAATTTTTGTGGGCAATTAGACTAAGGTATGATGCTTTTTCATCCAAGGGATCCTTCCACCCATGGAGTCCCCTAGAATTCCACAAATTGATGATGAATATCCCCAATTGTAGTTAGGGTTTCTTCCATTGTTGTGAGTCGTGATGAATGTTGATCCAATTGGGTAGATTATGATTTTTTATGATTGAATCGATAGAATTTCATGTATTTAGGATGATATTACATCTACCCATGCCTATTATATGATTTTAGTGTTGAATTGATATAGTGGGATTCATGCCATGTGAGGGAAAGTCTATGGGTTAGACATATACTTATAGGATTGATGAGTTATGACTAGAATTTCTCTAGATTAAAGCATATATGATGAAGATCATGTTAATTGCTTGAGAATAAAGAATAGTTGATGATCACGAGAGGTAGTTCTTTGATAGTAAAGCCTAGACGATGCATTGGTGATTGCAAGATAAGGCAAATTGCGGCTTTTCGGGAAATTGTAGGTGTCTACCATGAGGGCCAACCACGCCCCATGGTTTGACCCACACCCCTTGGTTCGACCAACGCACAGTGGATCGACCCACGCCCTATGGATGGTTTTCAGGGATTAGATATCCTGGACATTATTTTGAGGCAATGAACCACCCCCGTGGGTGGGTCCATGATCCGTGGATGGGGAAAGTCGAGTATTGGCCAAAATTTTCTGACCATGATCCACGATTGACCAAGACAAACCATTGGTCCATCCACGGTTCGTAGGTCATGATCTCGTGGGTCATGTCAGGAAAATTATTTTAGGAACTTAAGGGTCTTTTCCGGTTTTAATTTAATTGAAGTGTTGTCGTTTTGGCTAAGTCTAAAACACCTATATAAGTGATATTAACCCCCAAAATCCCCCAATTAAGTCATTCTCTCAAAATCCAAAATAATTCCAAAAACTCCTCACAAATATTCTCTCTCTAGAGGTTGGAAGAAGAAATAGGACATTGAATCTAGGTCCAGATCAAGTCTCCAATTTTCAAGTTTTTGTGGGCAATTAGACTAAGGTATGATAGTTTTTCATCCACGGGATCCTTCCACCCATGGAGTCCCCTAGAATTCCACAAATTGATGAAAAGTTTCTCCAATTGTAGTAAGGGTTTCTTCCATTGTTGTGAGTCATGATTAATGTTGAACCAATTGAGTAGAGTATGATTGTTTATGATTGAGTTGTTAGAATTACATGTATTTAGAATGATATTACATCTACCCATGCCTATTATATAGTTTTAGCATTGAATTGATATAGTGGGATTGATGTGAGGGAAACTCTATGGGTTAGACATATACTTATAGGATTGATGAGTTATGACTAGAATTCCTCTAGATTGAAGCATATATGATGAATATGATGTTAATTGCTTGAGAATAAAGCATAGTTGATGATCATGAGAGGTAGTGCTTTGATAGTAAAGCCTAGACTATGAATTGATGATTGCAAGACAAGGCAAATTGCAATTTTTGGGGAAATTGTAGGTGTCACCCATGAGGGCAAACCACGCCCCATGGTTGGACCCACGCCCCATGGTTGGCCTTACGCCATATGGATGGGTTTCGTGGATTGGACATCCTGGACACCATTTTGAGGCAGTGAACCACGGCCAGGACCACGCCCGTGGGTGGGTCCACGATCCGTTGATGGGGAAAGTTGTGTATTGGCCAAAATTCTCTGACCATGATCCATGATTGACCAGTACAAACCGTTGGTCTATCCACGGTTTGTAGGTCATGATCTCATGGGTCATGTCAGGAAAAATATTTTAGGAACTTAAGCGTCTTTTCCGGTTTTAATTTAATTGAAGTGTTGTCGTTTTTCCTAAGTCTAAAACACCTATATAAGTGATATTATCCCCCAAAATCCCCCAATTAAGTCATTCTCTCAAAATCCCAAAATAATTCCAAAAACTCCTCACAAATATTCTCTCTCTAGAGGTTGGAAGAAGAAATAGGAGATTGAATCTATGTCAAGATCAAGGCTCCAATTTTCAAGTTTTTGTGGGCAATTAGACTAAGGTATGATGCTTTTTCATCCAAGGGATTCTTCCACCCATGGAGTCCCGTAGAATTCCACAAATTGATGAAGAATTTCCCCAATTGTAGTAAGGGTTTCTTCCATTGTTGTGAGTCATGATGAATGTTGATCCAATTGAGTATCTTATGATTGTTCAAGATTGAATCAATAGAATTGCATGTATTTAGGATGATATTACATCTACCCATGCATATCCTATGATTTTAGGGTTTAATTGATATAGTGGGATTGATGCCATGTTAGGAAAACTCTATGGGTTAGACATATACTTATAGGATTGATGAGTTATGACTAGAATTGCTCTATATTGTACCATATATGATGAATATGATGTTAATTGCTTGAGAATAAAGCATAGATGATGATCATGAGAGGTAGTGCTTTGATAGTAAAGCCTAGACTATGCATTGGTGATTGCAATTGTTATAGTGTGGAAGAGATACTTCCTATAATGACTTGATAAGCATGATTGAATGAATGTGAAAGGTTTACTCATATTAATGATTCTAGGTTGAAAGGATTCCTCACCTAAAATGAATCTAGTCTGAAATTCTTAATGAATGATGAGGCTAGAGGCGATTACCCTTGACCTCTATATGAAAGGATATGAGGTGATTCCCCTACTCCTTAGACTTGAACAAGAGGTGAGTCCCCACGTTTTTACTATGATGAATTGACATGGAAAAAAATACCCATGATCCCCATAAAATGATGTGGAGGCAAGTACCCGCATCATGTGATGAGGTTTTGGAGGCGAGTACCCGCAATCTAAAAGTAAGGCAAGAGGCAAATACCCATTAGCCTTTATGAACTAGGCATAGAGCCGAATCCTCGTGTCTTTAAAAGTAAGTATTATTAATGTGATTATGTATGATGATGATTGCTTGGCGTGTTTGTAGATATTCCTTCCATGGGTTAAGCTTGACTAGAGGTGGATAACCTAAGTCTTGGCCAAGGATAAGGAGGGTTGCTTAAGTAAGTGTAACTCTTTCATTATGATGCTTATTATGTATTGATATGATTATGTCTTTTGTCTTATGTTGACTTGTGTTTATATTGTTTATGCTAGCCATCATATTTATTACTTAATTATACTAACGCATATTATTGCCTACATTATTATCAAATGTAGGGTCTGGCGTTCCCGATTTTCATATTTGTGGCTAGGCTCTAGTTGATTGTGAAGTGAAGCTTTGGTGAATTCTCATTGTCTTCGAGGATTGGATCACCCCTATCTATTTCATGTCTTTTTTTTTCTTTTGAGACTATTGTATGGGCTGCGTCCCAAGATTTTACATTCGCTTATGTTCTAGTTGGTTCGAGACAATGTCATATTAGACTTCCGCTTGCTTTTATAAAAGACTTTGATTGTATTAGAAAAGTTTTAATTCCTGCACCTTCTTTATTACTTTATGTATGATATGCTAAGTGGCTTGTGTGAGGCCTCTCGGGGTCTTATACGCATTTTTACATCTAGGGGGTACCCCTCGATTGTGACAAACTTGGTATTAGAGCACAAGGTTTAGAATGGTTCTAGGATATCTCAAACCACGTCTAGTAGAGTCATGTTCATAAATGTGAAGCGCACCACATTTATGAATAAGAGGCTATTAGATATTTAGGAAATTCCACTTCTTCACTTCTTTAAATCATGCCATGGAGTTTAACTATATAAGTCTTTTTCCTAATCCTTGCCCGATGGTTTTCTGGAAATGACCACTAGAAGGGCTAATGTTAGAAGGTTGGAGGAAGGCAATGTTGAGCAAGAGGTTCCTCATCAAGCTCCTCCTCAAGCTCCGACTGATCCATTGAATGAGAACGTGACTAATGTAGAGTTTAGATCGGCATTCCAAGTGTTGGCTCAAACCGTGATGGCGTAAGCTAAAAGAGAGATGGTAGCCCCCGCGAATCCAAGTGTAGGTACAGCAACGGCAAGAGTGAGAGATTTCGTAAGAATGAACCCTCCAAAATTTTATGGCTCCAAACTTGAGGAAGACCCATAAGGGCTCACCGACGAAGTTTATAGGTGCTTTATGCATGGGTGTGACTTCGGTAGAGAAGGCGGAACTAGCCGCTTACCAACTCAAAGGGGTTGATCATATTTGGTTTAATTAGTGAAGGAGGCTAGGCTAGTGAAGGTAGGTCTCATAGAATGGGAAAGGTTCAAAAGTGTGCTCCTAGATCGATTCTTCCCTCTAGAGATGACAGAGGCCAAGGTACTTGAGTTCATCAACCTTAGGCAAGGAAATATGAGTGGAAGGGAGTACGCTTTGAGGTTCACTCAACTATCCAAATATGATCCTTCCATTGTGGCAGATCGTAGGGCCAAGATGAGTAAGTTTGTGTCGGGAGTGTCCGACATGGTGGTCAAAGAGTGTCGCACCGCTATGCCTGTTCATGACATGGATATCTCTCGTGTTTTTGTGCATGCCCAAAAAATTGAGGAAGAAAATCTCAAGGAAAGATCTAAGGAGGCAAAAAGGGCTAGAGTGGATGATGGCAACTTTACACATGCTAGGTCCAGAGGATGGGGTCGTTCTAGATTCCAGCAAAGGTACTCCGGGCAAGGTTTTACAAATGCTCCTCTGAAGCCAATAAATGAGAGGATGTCTAACCCTAAAGCCCAAGGAGATGGTGGTAAATCTTTGATGCCTACTTGTGCTAAATGTGGGAGAAACCATGAAGGGAAGTGTCTAGCAGTCTCTAATGCTTGTTTCGTGTGTGGTAAAATGGATCATAAAATAAGGGATTGTCCTTCATTCACTAGAAATGAGGGAGACACTCGTCATAGGGCTCAACCCTACCCTTTGGAAATACTCCTATGGAAATACTCCTATGGAAAATCGGTTTTATGCTCTCCAAACTAGAGGTGACCAAGAGAAGCCCCCGAATGTTGTGACGTGTATGTTAAAAGTTTATCATATAGATGTGTATGCTTTACTTGATCTGGGTTCTACTTTGTCATTTGTGACTCCTTTTATAGCTATGAGATTTTATGTGCTCCCCAAAGTGTTTCTACCCCCATTTGTGATTTTGTGGTGGCTAAAAGAGTCTATAGGATATGTCCCATTTCCTTATCACGTAGAGTCACTCTAATAGATTTGTTAAAACATTATATGATTGAATTTGATGTAATCTTGGGTATGGATTGGTTGGATTCTTGTTATGCCACCATTGATTGTAGGATTAGAGTGGTCAAATTTCAGTTTCCAAATGAGCCTATCCTTGAGTAGAAGGGGGCAATTCTATGCCTAGAGGTCAATTTGTTTCTTACCTAAAAACTAGGAAAATGATTTCGAAGGGTTGTGTCTATCATAAAGTGAGGGTGAGGGATGTGGAGTCAGAAACTCCTACTTTTGAGTTGATCCATATTGTAAAGGAGTTCCCGAAAGTTTTTCCCGACAATTTACCCGGTGTTCCTTCCGAAAGGGAAATAGACTTTGGGATTGACCTTCTCCCCGACACCCAACCTATCTCTATTCCTCTTTATAGAATGGCTCCGATGGAACTTAAGGAGTTGAAGGATCAGTTAAAGGACTTATTGGATAAGGGTTTCATTATACCGAGTATCTCTCTATGGGGTGCTCCGGTGTTGTTTGTTAAGAAGAAAGATGGTTCACTCCGAATGTGTATTGATTACCGCCAATTGAACAAAGTGACCATTGATTAACGTTTCAAGGACACTTCTTCAAATTCTAAGTGTCAACGATCGCTAGTCAGTATAAAACTCAACTAAATCAGTTGGGGTCGAATCACACAGGGAGTGGTACGTGTTTAAGACTCAATAGGAAAGTGTGAACATGGTCAAATCAGTCATAGGAATAGAAATTATAGAATAAAGATATTATTCAAATAAAGGGGGTGACACGAATGTTAAATGGGGGGTTTTGGTTTGAAATTATCAACTACAAACAGTGATAAACAATACAAAATAACAATAATGAGACGGGTTCTTGGGATGTGATTCAATTATAGGCTAAAATAGACTAATGGGTAATTGCAACTATTAGAAAATAGCTAACTATTAGTGAGTAAGATAGACTATAGAGGAGGTAAACTTTCTCTCAAACAATTTACCCCGAATCAAGTCGATCTCTCTCGAACATCAACAAGCATGCAAAATAAGAACAGCCCACACCTTAGTCCATTCACTCTCTCGAGCTGAATATGTGGGATTGGGTTTAGGATTCACTCTCTCGGGCTGAGCCCATGGCAACCCAATACCCACAAACCATCAATCAATAATCTTAGTTTCAAAATCTCTCTCTCGAGCAAGCCAAAAACACAAAGGTAGAAGTGCATTTGCAACTACAATTCTTAAATTAAACCACAATTAATGATTTAACTCACATCTAAAAAGCATTTAAACTAACAATTAGCAATACTCATAAACTATATCAGCTCATAATCACATAATCACACCCCAAGAATTGGGGTTTTAGCTAGGCATCATAAAAATATAAAAATCGTTACCAAATTGAGTTTCCATCAACTGGGTAAGATTGATTTCGTCTTCATAATGGTCCAATTCAAAGAATCTCAAAGACCCACTTCCAATTTCTCAAAAGAGAAAAACTTCAATTCTTCAAAGCTAAGGAAAACTTGTCTCACAGTTCAAAAGTTAATAATAGACTCCAATTTTTTATTTTAGATACTAAACTAAATGTTCACAAATGTATTTATAGTCGCCAAAAATGTGATGCGAAGAGTCACTCGGTGAAGTAAGTCAGGATCGCCGAACCACTCGACGATCTGCCCTTTGGTTATTTCCACCGCCCTTTTGCCTTGGCCTTCAGCATCCTCAAGGTCTGTAACTTTGGGCGATCCAACACTACATCACGGAACCACTCGGCGATCCGCCGACTGCTCCTTTTTCTCGCCAACCTAATTCTTTTCTTCAAGGCTTAGCACACTGGAACTTAAGGCGGTCAAGTAGCCATTCGGCGACTCGCCAAGTGGACTTGGCGATCACGAGGCTTGGATTTCTTCATTCTTTCAGCTCGCTTCATTCTTTTTTGCAAATCAGTGTCCTTGCTTTGTTCATAAACCCGTATACCTGGAAATCAAGAGTTTTACATTAGTTATTGGCACAAACTAAGCATTTGAGGACACGAAATCTATATAAATAAAGCTCTAAATGAGTCCAAATCTCGGACTCATCAACACCCTCAATTTAAACTTTTGCTTGTCCTCAAGTAAAACTCAAGTTCAGCAGTTCAAAAAGGATGTCTCAAATAGTGCTACAAAAGACTCAATCGTGAATTCACACAACAAGACTCAACTTACTCATGCAAGGATCAATTGTGAACTCAAAGATTCAAGTTGTGACTCACCATTATCAAAGATTCTGAGGGTCACAATACTTCCTTCAAATGCAAGTTCAAGCTCAACAAAGGTACTCAAATGCCCTCACACAAAGATGATTCCATATTCACACACAATGGTTCAACATTTTATAGCTCCGAAATCACAAACAACTCTCACACTCACAAAGATGAACACATGCATGACTTCACCCATAGTTTTGCCCTTATTTTCAAATCAACATTCGATTTAGCTCACTCAAGATCAAAAAGGTCTTTTCAAGGCTTGTAACGGGGCTGAATGTAAAGGTATGGTCATTTAGGCTCATTGGTTGCTATCCTCAATGAAATGTGGTATGAACATCACTTTCTATCCTTTTCTTCAACATTCTCATTAATGCTCAAAATTCACCCTATTATTCACTTCTCATAGAATATCGGACACCCCATTTCTTTTGTAACTTTCACAACTTTATTCCATAACTTTTTCATTATTTTTCTTCTTCATTCTTCTTTTCTCTTTTTTTGTATGGAGGGGTTCCATATTTTCAAAACCATGGATCAAATGGGGACTTCTTTACACTTATTGATTTACCTTCTCCTTTCACCACACCCCCAACTTAGGCTTTTGGCCTAAGTTAGCTATTCAAACAAACCACACTTCATGAGGAATATGGGTGAATGGATAAAGAGAGGTTATAATTGCATCAAGTTTCTTCCAAGAAAAGGATAAGGCTCAAAAAGGGAGTTCAGGCAAGGTTCACACACTCACAAAGTTTACCACAAAAGAGGTATATTGTCAAATTGTTTCACTCTTCAAAGTAGTTGCCTAAGATCATTTCAAGATCTTGCTTCACTTAGTCAACCAGACCAATGGAGCCAATTCTAGGTGTCATCACACAAGGTTCACGGTAAGCTTATCACACAAGGCATTGGCACCAATATCAAACAACACTCCACACTTTCGCTAGTGTGCAATGTTCATCACAAGGGACTCATTCGATACGCGGCTAGTCATAACGAGATGCAAAAAGTTCACATATTATCTATGCAACTTTATTTGGCCTCATCGTAGCAGAACATTCATTTTTGTTCCATTAAGAGCACTATTCAAGTCATCAATATTGATCATAACCGATACTCAAATTTGCACAAGAACAACCATAATTAAACACAACAAGAGATGGCAAAAATTTTCAGAAGGGTCCAAAAACCATTTGTAATTAAAACAAGGATCCATAAGCTCAAGCATCCACCAAACAGTATCAAAACATAATTTACAACACAAAAAACCCAATATATAAACAAAAATGATAATCACAAGAGGTAGGTATGGAAATACCTCACCCTACCACCAATAAAAAGCAATTTGTCCTCAAATGCACAAAATACTAAAAAGTCAATAAAAATGATAGAGAGGGAGGTAAGGAAGGGTCTTGTCTATAGAGTGGCTCCATCTGTCGGGGCATTAGTTCCCGATGCAACATCAGTACTACTCGTTCCACTAGGGCCTGCCATGGACGTCTCTGTCAGCGATGTCTGAATCACTGGCAGTACAATCGTCTCCTCCAGATCTGGTAGGTCTCTATAGATGGTCTCCTCTGGCACCTCAATCTGCTCCTTGTCGGTCTCAGCCTCTGACTCATCGGCTACCACATTATCCATCTGCACATCTCCAGTGGTGGTCGGAGGAATCTCAGACGTAGTTGGGGCATCCACATCATTTGCTACCTCCAATAGTGAAGTGAAGTCAGTAGACTTCAAGTAGTTCACATCCATCCTTAATCAAGATTGGAAAGGGAAGGGACGTTTGGCGCTACTTGGCCCTCATGGCCATCTCTCAATAATAAGTCCCAAGTTGATCCGTTTCTTTGCTATGATCGATTCGAGACAAGCTGCCTTTACATGACGGAGAATGAACTCATTCTGTGAATGCATAATGGAGCTGCTGATGAATCTGAACCAATACTGTGCAACTACATTCAAGTCCTTCTTCTCTACTTGGGCTCCAGCCTCTATCCACCTCGGGGTGGTATCAGAAATAAGGGGAGCAAACCAGCGCTTTAGGTCATCCAGGGATTGGGCTGTCGCCAAACCCTCATACTCATGCTCAAACCACATGGCTCTGTTGAGCGCAACATTTATGTGATCGTTGTTGCACCCCACTTCTTTCCTCTGGACCACTACGAACTTCACTGTTCTGAAGGCACTGCCTTCTTCTTTCCTTGAGGCACTAGATCACTATGATCAGAATAGAACTCACAGAGCCAAATGGGA